>VYXF01007307.1:1035946-1072391 GCA_013397295.1 Polioptila caerulea
CTCTCACCATCAGGAAAGGGTGAAGATCCTTGAAACCAACAGGAGACTCTGTTTTTAAAGCTGATTGCGAGATACTGCCCTTCGTCTCTGCTTCAGCATCAAGGACATCAAGGCCTTTAAGCCTTGTGTACAAGGCAAGCATGCCTGCCCCCAGTCCCTTGAAGGCTGAGAAACTAATAGTAAATTCAAATATATCATCCTAAGTGACAATTAATTGACCTCAAAGTTGCAGCAGTTCCAGAGGCATTATTGCTGGCTCTATTGTTCTTTAATATGTCACTCAGAGAAGGTCAGCAGGCTCGTGCAAGAGACATTTGAAGGACTTGCTGAAGCAGATTGCCATCTCAAGAGAAGATTAAATTATGACACCTTAGACTCCAGTTTTATCTTAGGGTGGGTGATTTGTGTGCAGGTTACAAAAGAAAGGAACAGACACCTCAACACTTCTCAAAAGCTTTTAGTTTTCAAGGGACTTACAACAGACATCACAAACTTTGCAATATGAGAGCAGCAGGTACAGCATCTCACCCTTGCCAGATAGCTTTGCTACACTCTGTCAATGTACTAATGTCACTGAAAAAAACAGCTGTAAATCAGAAATGGAGGTCTTGTAGTGTAACTAAACACTGTTAAAAGACCTGCTGAGTTTGGAAATGAGAAGTCCTACACTAATAAAAAATTAAAATAACTTCACTCCAAAAATGGAGGTAGAAAAGGCAAGGAAATGTCCCTTCCCAGTACCCAAATCTTCAAACTCACTTCTAGAGTGCCTTAAGAAAACAAACTATTTGTTTTGTGCCACAGCATTAAAACCCACAACAGAAGGAGTTGGGAGGAGACATAGCCAGGACATCTGACCCCACCTGACCAGAAGGATATTCAAGACCATAGGAAGATGGGGGAATAAAGAGGAAGGGAAATGTGGGGGGCTTCTCTTTTTTTTATTTTTTTCTAGGCATTTTGGAAGTCTTGAAACCTAAACCTGCAAACCAGCCAGCTACTGGGAATGACAGGGCAGGGGTGGGTGTATCTGGGGCAGAGGGTTGTGCCAGTGTGCAGCATTGGTCATCACTCCAACTCCAGCATCCCTGTAAGTGCCACCACCCAGCAGAGAGAGCTGCTGGAGGCAACTGGATGGACATCAGCTCCAGACCCACCCTGACTACTTTGTAAGTAGTAACCCTGGTTACTTTCTTCAGACACTTTGCAATATGCTGTTGTGATTTTCAAGCATCATCTTCTTAATTCATTTATGGCAGTGGTGGAAACTTAAGGATCCTATCCCCTTCCAAAGTCATCTCTTCTTTCAGGCTTTAACAGCTTTTTTTGGGTTTAGCCATGTAAGTTCCTATCTCCCTTTTTCCACACACAGAGTACATCTGTAAATGAGAGGCTGAGAGCTACATGACTTCAGGAAAAGTGTTTCAAGATAAGCAATAACAGAAGGGGAAACCCAGCAATTTCAATTAATGAGGGATGCTATGTAGTTTGATGCAGAAGAAATAGGGCCTGACTTTTTTCTCTGATATTTGTGCACATTTATCTTTGGCTGCGGGTATAAAACCTATTTTTTAATCATTTGTGTCCTACAACACACCAGTCTAGGCTGGCCAGAGTACAACATGGGTGACTATGCATCAAGAAAAATAGGAATTTTGAATTGCATTTAACAAAACAGAAATTCTGAGTAACTTCCATAAAAATTGAAAACAGATTAATTCAACTGCTATTGTGTTAAGATGGAAATTATTAAACATATTCTTCTTTGGTTATGCAGGCTTCCTCAAAAAGTTAGTATCAGCTCTTTTNCCAGTGTGCAGCATTGGTCATCACTCCAACTCCAGCATCCCTGTAAGTGCCACCACCCAGCAGAGAGAGCTGCTGGAGGCAACTGGATGGACATCAGCTCCAGACTCACCCTGACTGCCCTGGTTACTTTCTTTGGACACTTTGCAATCTGCTGTTGTGACTTTCAAGCATCATCTTCTTAATTCATTTATGGCAGTGGTGGAAACTTAAGGATCCTATCCCCTTCCAAAGTCATCTCTTCTTTCAGGCTTTAACAGCTTTTTTTGGGTTTAGCCATGTAAGTTCCTATCTCCCTTTTTCCACACACAGAGTACATCTGTAAATGAGAGCTACATGACTTCAGGAAAAGTGTTTCAAGATAAGCAATAACAGAAGGGGAAACCCAGCAATTTCAATTAATGAGGGATGCTATGTAGTTTGATGCAGAAGAAATAGGGCCTGACTTTTTTCTCTGATATTTGTGCACATTTATCTTTGGCTGCGGGTATAAAACCTATTTTTTAATCATTTGTGTCCTACAACACACCAGTCTAGGCTGGCCAGAGTACAACATGGGTGACTATGCATCAAGAAAAATAGGAATTTTGAATTGCATTTAACAAAACAGAAATTCTGAGTAACTTCCATAAAAATTGAAAACAGATTAATTCAACTGCTATTGTGTTAAGATGGAAATTATTAAACATATTTTTCTTTGGTTATGCAGGCTTCCTCAAAAAGTTAGTATCAGCTCTTTTTTTACAAGGAATGTAAAGGGGCTATTTCAGAAAATGGCAAATTAAAATTATCATCAAAGTGTTCAGACATAGGCAAGCGAGTGTGATTTTCACACTCATGCCTGTTTCTGAGAGGACACTCTGGGTGACACGAAGAACCATGAGAAAATTCCTGATATTCTCAGAGAACAAGGTGGTAGCTGTAAAGCATTTGTGAAACTGAATAGTGGAGCTGGAACCTGAAATGTAAGCAGTGACAAGACAGAAACAAAATCCATTGACTTATGTGGTCCTTCATAATAAGGGCTTTGCTATCACACACATTATATATAAGTGAGGTTCAAATGTACATAAGAAACTCAGTTAAGGCACTGAAACCCCCCAGGGCAGGGAGATGGAAAGTGCCTTATGGGGGTCTTAATCTCTCTTTTATACAGACCTGCTCCTTTTGCTGTCCCTGGGCTCACTCTGGCTGGGGAGCCACCCCCACCTCCAAGGCAGCTCTGAGGGGGGACCTGCCCAGATGATGAGCAGGGAGGGTCCCTCACTTGCCCAGTACAGTCTGCTCCAAGACAGACACCTTGTTACTTTTGACACAAATGCATCTTTAAAAAGTGATGTATTTTCTCTACTTGTGCACAAAAACCAAAATGAAAAAGGCAGCATGAGAGTCAATCTGTATATTGGCTAGTTTGATGAATACATCAAAGGGAAAACTATTTCAGAAATACAAAACTTCATTATAAAACAATGATGAACACATATTTACAACATCTGATTAAACAAAAGAAATCTAGTTTCTTGGATAGTACACCACATACTTGTTTGTTTTGGTCTATTAATAAATCGTGATGATTATCTTCCACTGCTTTGCTGGTAAGAACTTAGCATCAATATTGTATTTGTTTCCATTAAAATAGTGATTTATAGGCTATCTCTTACACTAAAACCATTACAGAAAGATCAATTTATCAGTAAACTTTAATGGACAAATAAACTGGAGACAACATGTTCAGTTCAAATCAGATTTAGCCTATTATTGGGTTTCAGGCTAAGGACACAGAGAATTGAACCTTTGTATATTAAACAATAATGTAAGCAAATCCAGTTTGCATCTTTGTTAGCTGGATTTCCAAAAGCAACCATGGCCTTCTTCACTGTTAACCCTTTATTTTGTGTTCAATTTGAAGCAGAAATACAGGAACATGATGTGACAGGGCTATTTTTGTACCACTTCCATCTCGCCCAGAGGAAAAGGAATCCAGCAGTTTTCTGCAACGAGTTAAAAGGTTTTCTTGAAATTTGACCACTCCAGAAGATCTGCCCAATCATCCCTGAGGCTGCAGGCAGGACAGCAGGCAGGTTTTCAAAGAGGGACAGAAGGAAGGGCAGCCTGTGCCTGGTGACTGGCTCCAGGGTGGGCACTACAATTTTGTGGATGTAAGTCAAAGCAAGTGCTGTCCTCCCTGGGATGGATGCTGAGAAGGACACTGGGACGACCAGAGGTCCAGCCTCAGGTGAGTCGTCCCAGTCCCTCACACAGGAGAGGACAGTAAACCCAGGTTACTGCTGTATTGGCCTCATAGAAAGGCTGTGGGACACTCAGTTCATTCAATGGGTAGGAACAGGAATTTCCTCTCAAATCCTTTGTGATGTACAAGTGGTGTTCAACATGTCAGAAGCCGCCAGAGACCAACCACACAGCAAACCTGGTCTGCAGTGAGGGGACTTGGCCACTGGCAGCAAGTGCAACCATGCAGCTCCTCTACACTGTGCTCCTCATGCTCTAGCAAGAGCCAGTGCTAACTGCAGAAAGTACCTGTATGTGTTTATGCAAATCTGTACATACTGTGCTTTTAAATGCATCTATTTTCCTTTTCCCTAAACGTGTTTTAAGGGCAAACAGCAGCGCCTGTTGAATTCTTGGCTTTTCTTTTTATTATTTTTTAAGACATCACAGATATATTTGAAGCAAACTAATTTACTAATTTGGTCTGAGAGATTATTACATGTCCTTTATGGAATAACCACGGAAAAAATTGCACCATAAATACACAGGTACAGTATCTGGTCAGAGGAGAAGCTTTGGTTCTCACTGAAAATACTTTGTGTTTTCCCATATGCTGATATATGATCCACAGGTTAGTAACAATGATACATCACTGGGACAGCTAACCGAGTGTTTTGTCACATAACATAAGCACACGTGAAAAGCATTTAATCAATTATAGCCATGCAACGTGTACTTGTGCATCAAAATTATTAATTATTAAACAATGCATTAATAACACCAATGTTTGTTAAAATTCACCCTCACTGCAACGGAGTTCAAGCAATCTACTCTTTTACTGCTTATTCCTAACTGGTCTAAATAGGACATTGGCAGTAATGAACCAATTTCAGTCCAAAGCAATTGAGACATCTGCCACGGCCCTGGGGCTGGGAGCTCGCATCCTGCCCAGAATGTGTTCCATACTGACAAAGTTGTACATCCAAATGAACACTCCCTCAGGCAAGGCATAGTGCTGATCACCACAGCACACTGCTGACAGGCACGATGGCTAAGTAAAATCTGGACAACTACAGAAATTATTTTTTAAACTAAAATAGCCAAAAAAAAAAAAAAGAGAAAAACAGAGCGCGTAATTTGGTATCTCTGCAAGCAGCACACTTAAAAGGAAAAGTGTGGTTAAGAAACTGAACTACATATGAACTTTTATACATGTACAAGAAAAATCTATCCTAAAGAGAGCAAGGAAGACTTAGGTGATAGCTGGTCCGTCTTCTACCACAAAATCAAAACCATGGCAATGTCTTTGGTATTCTGTGTATCTGATCCACACATGCATAACAGCTCTGCCATGCATTACACATGTCAGATTTATCATGTGGGTCAGGAGCAATTCATCCTGCAGATGCAGGGAGAAAGATGTGTCTGGAGCCTCACAGACTGGCAGCCAGTGCCCAGCAGCTGTTGGCTCTGAGTTGTTGGATTTCCAGTTTTCCATCTGAGCTACTGCTCACCCTACTTACTGGGCATCCAGAAATGTGGCAAATAACAAAAAAAAAACCAACAACAACAAAAACATGACAAAAACCAAATTAAAAGGCACAACAATGTGTAAAGCAATAGTCTATCGAGAGTACAAGAAGCTGTAGAGATGGCAGACACGTGCCTCTTTTGCCTACACCTTTTTACTAGGCAGATGCAATTGAAATAAAAACTGTGACATGAAAAATGCCAAAAAACAAGAAAGAAGAAACTGGTCAAATTCTATTAACATGAGTGCAAATTAAATGCCTAGCTGCTGTACATGCCTTTGAAAATCTCTGACCTAAATTGAGAGAGAAATATCCTTTGCAGAACACACAGAATGCCAAATACAGATTTTGGATTCATCTGTGAAAATAAAACAGATTATGTTACTATCAGAGAGAGTACAGTGAAGCATCAGCCCTCCCTTAAACCCAGTTACATACATATATACATAAATAAATCCCTGACCTGCCAAATTTCCTTAGCCGATGTAAACTGTTTTTAAAGATATTTTTATTACATGAATAAACATCACTTCCGATATTTTTGTCAACTGAGTGTAAGGATTTAAAGAAGACAGATCAAGTTTATTTTAGATTCCCTGAGGAAAAACAAACCCATCTGTCCTCACTCCCTCCCCGCTGTTTTACAGTGTTCACTATTAGTTATTTCCGTAACACACCTACATTTATCCTTATCTGCAGGAGGAACATTTATCTCACAAATATTCCTGTCAAATGGTTCTAAAGTGCCAGCAGTTAAAACAAAAAAAAGTGAATCCCCACAGAAATGAGATTTATAACGTAGGAAAGGAGCTGAGGTGAGCTCTAACCTGGTGAGTTTAAAGCTGATGCCGTGACATCTCTCATGCAGTGTGACATGGGAACAGACAGAAGTTGAGAAACAAGTTTATTGGGCAAAAGAGAAGTGTGATGCCTGCTTTACTACATAATGGTGCACTTGTTATCATAATGGTGCTTCTTTAATAGCTTTCTGGTTGAAGATATCACAGTTGCATGCTCTCCTCTTTCCCTCCTCACAGCTGGCACATGTAAAAGGTGAAGCCTGGCACTGCTTGTAACAGTGGTGCAGTCCCAGTACAGAAAATCCCCAGCACTGAAAGATTTGTCTTTATTGTCACTAGTGCACCACGAGATCACAGTCCATGTTCCTTTTTGCAAGCAAATGCTCCTCTAAATTTGGAGAAATCTTAAAATAGTGTATTTTCAAATCACAATTACTTAAGCCAGCAGAACTGACAGAAAGCCATGTTTACTGACCTTCAAATTACACCTGTAGGGGATGATGCTCTGCAGAATTCCATGGTACCAAGACTTCAGCTTTCTACATCTGTCATGCAGGTTAGAAGAATATATGTGCACATGGAAGTGTTTCCAAGCTCCTCCTTGCTATTTAAGCAAAGACTCAACCCAACATTTACAAATGACCCTGTATCACGAACTTCTATTGACAAAGTAACATAATGCACTGTCAGAACAATGGCTTTACACAGTAATTTCCAGGTCAACAGCAGTTTACAACACAATTTCTGTTGTGCTTTTGCTTTCTGTGTTGGGACTTCAGTTTCACGCCCTCTCATCTCCACTGGCAGTGCTGTTGTTCCCATCCAAGCTGAGGTGTGGCATGTTGCCATCCTGGTAAGAAAGTTAGGACTGCAGCAACTGAGCTGGCAATTTTATTTCTCAAAAGCTGCTTACTGTGTCTCACCTCTGCAGCATGCAAGCCTCTGAGGCTCTCTTAACACACATTTCCACGTCAGCGGATTTGGGGAGTATCTCAAGACAGTTTTGTTCAATGTAGCTCTGAGCTGTGCTGTTTCATTAGTCTCAATGGCAACATCTCAACTTACCTGAGCTGCAGGTTTATGTTTCTCTGCACTGACAAGTTGAACACAATTTAGCTTGTGCTCCAGATAATCACAAATCCCATCTGTCTTTGCTTTAAGAAAGACAGAGATCCATCTGGGGAGGATCCTGTGCTGTTCTGTCTGCTAAAACTCAAGTCTTATGGTACCCTTTTAAGACTGAGAATACAAAGAGACAGCTGGAGCAGGCAAGGAGCCCCACACTCTGGCTACATCACCCACAGTGTTCCCAGAGGTGCCCTCTCATGGAACAGCAGCATAAATAAGAGACAAGGTTGGCACTGGGCCCCTTTCCATGGCTGCTCGCACACAGCAGTGCAGACACAACTGCAGACCTCAAGCTGCTCCCCATGTCTTTCTGGTAAATAATCTGTCTGGTCAAGGCAGCTTTGGCATGACATAGCTGGGAGGTTGTCAACGGAGATCCCTACAAGAATGGTGTGAATGTGTTGGCATGGTGTGTGCTGGGAAGAGAAACCCCCAGCACACAAGTCAAGGGCAGTGAAGAGAAGAAAAGCATCCTATCCCTATCCCAGATATCAAAACATAAAGACTACGTAGGAAAAGCCAAGGCTTTTTAAATAGCCTGAAGGAGACTGAGCTGTTTGCAAGAACTATTCTCATTACTTCTAACAGCCTGCCTCCAAGAGATGTTGGACGAATGAAGTATGTTTAGATTCTGCTTCTGTGATTTTTATTTTTTTTAGTTCTATCTGAAAAAAAAAGCATTTCAATAAGGTTTGACTGTATCATAAATTTCACTATAAGTACTCCTTCTGTTATAATGCCTACTGTAGTTGGAAAAGATAAGTTTAACTGAAGCTGAATGTACATTTTCTTTCTATACAGCTTTGTTCTAAAATCACAGTAGTCTTTGTTTAAGTAGTTCAAGCACAAAGGCATAAACGGTTTACTTTTCTTTCTTTTATTTGCTTTGATTTATTTAAAAACAAAAACATTCTCACCATAAGCAAACACAAACAGCTTGCCTCAAACTTGAATTAAGTCCTGTTTAAAGCACCCCACAAGACTAATTTCTAGTCCTGGCAGCACAGTGGTACCGATAACCACATTATGCTACAGAGCCCAACTGTGGCTTCCAGAGAAAACAGAACAGATGAGGAAAAGTGCATCTAATTCTAAACAGAAGTATTCCCACTATTCCTTAGGCTTATTTAACAAGGATCACAGTATATAGGTAAGTGAATGTACTTGTTGTTAGCATCAACAGTATCCTTTCTATAAAAATTCCATCCTTACCTCTGGAATTCACCTTACACTAAAAATGCCTTCTACACCAAACACACAAGAATTATGTCAAATTTCATTTGCTTTACTTCTTTCTTCCATAATTCTTGCAGCCTTCAAGACCACAGGACATTTTTATCTAACCCTTAAAGTATTTTCCACCATCATGTAACATTACAAGGTAATGAGTAACCTTTGAGCAATCTTCAGCAATTTAATCCAGTCTCCAGAGCACAAAAGCCTGGCCAGCCTGTTCTATAAGTCAGCAATGCAAGTTTCCACCACCAAAAGAACACTTTGTCTAAAAGAGCAGTCACTTAGACACACCATTCCCAGTCAGTAATTGCTGAAGTGGTTGGAATGAACCATTCATTAAGGATCCTACTGCTTCAGGTTTCAACAGTGTGGTTTGAAATGGAAGGTACCTCAGTGTACTCTTGCAAGGCTTGAGGCCCCAGCAGCAGCAGACCAGATGGTCAACAAAATAAAAGTAACAGCTGAGTGACTTCCACATATGGTAGCACACTAGTTACAATTTCCAATGACAACATGAAAAAAACCCTCCTGCACCTTTGACCTGGAATTAAAATCATGGCTTCATTAACCTTGATCAGTAAAAATGAGTAGTCACACAGAAGTGTTCAACATCAGGCTGGATGAGTCTATGAGAAACCTCGTCTAATGGAAGGTGTTCCCAGCACCCATGGCAGAGAAGTTGGAACCAGATGATCTTCAAAGGTCCCCACCAAATCATTCTGTGATTCCATGATCTCTCTGCTGATACACCACTTCCATGTTTAAGACATCTGTTGAAACTATTGGCACCTCCTTATATGCTTTTTTTTTGGTTGAAACTGCACCTCAGGATTAACAAAGGCCATGACACAAAACAAAACCCATGGTCCTTACCATGGTTTGCTGAAGAACAGAAAACAAAACTCAGGTCTTCTAGCATTGCAAAGTAGCAGTTGCTAGTACATGGCTCAAGTGGTTGTCACTGCCCAGGCAGGAGGGGACAGATTGTTGAACCACACAATCATGAAGACAGGAAAATTTAAGGTCATCAAGTCCAATTGTCAGCCTAGCACCACCACCATGTTAACCATTAACCCATGTCCTCAAGTGCCACTTCCACAAGTTTTCTGAACACTTTCGGGAAGAGTGACTCCATCACTTCCCTGGTTACAATGCCTGGCAACCCTTTCAGTGAAGAAGTTATTCCTAATATCTAAAAGAAACCTTCCCTGGCACAACTTGACGCTGTTTCCTCTCGTCCTATCACTTGGGAGAAAAGATCAACCTCCACCTCACTACACCTCCTTTCAAGTGGTTGTAGGGACTGACAGGTCTCTCCTGAGCCTCCTTTTCTCCACGTCAAACAATCCCAGCTCCCTCATCTGCTCCTCAGCAGACTCATGCTCCAGACCCTTCACCAGCTCTGTCACCCTTCTCTGGACACACTCCAGCATCTCAGCATCTTTCTTGTAGTGAAGGGCCCTAAACTGAACCCAGTATTTGAGATGTGGTCTCATCAGTGCAGTGTACAGGGGACCAGCCACTTCTGTTGTCCTGCTGGTCACACTACACCTGACACAAACCAGGATGCCACTGGTCTTCTTGGCTACCTGGGAATTTGGTGCCAAGAAACTAAAAGCCAGGTCCCAGTGACCTGAAGACCTTCTCCTGCCTATCTCTAATCATGGCATGCCCACTCCCACCATAAGAGGTTGTGGAAATGCTGGACCCAACCACAGGTGTGCTGCAGTCAGGTCACATCCCCAAAGGCTGTGGCACCCCAGAAACCAACAGTGCACCCTTCTGTGGTGACACACATGGAAACCTGTTGATTCTGACCACAGCCTGCAAGTGTGCTGAGCACTGAGCCCCCCTGTACAGCTTATTTAAACATGCCACGTTCCTTGAGTGTTAGCAACATCATGTGCTTCCCATAGGTGACAAAGGGATTTAGCTCCAGGTAACTGCAGCATACCCACAGGTGCCCAAAGAGTAGTGTTCCCATCATTAAATTCCTGAGCATTTACAGTAGAGAGTAAAAAAAGTATTCATCTTTAAAGCTCTAATTCAAGCTCCACCACTCCCCAGATTCATAGGTGTCAGAAATTAAGAGCTGTGTTAAAGCATCATAGAAAATGAAGAGGGCTAGAGAACAAGCTGGAAAACAACTGTAGGACCTGGCAATATTCAGTACACTTCCACTTCTCATATCCTTTTTTAGACCTTGGGAACTCAACAGTATGTCATGCCTAGAAGAATAAAAACTCCTACAAACCGAGGAATAAGCATTTGAAAAATCATGTTTTCTATCTACTGATGTAATCCTATCGGTGTATTCTTGCAAAACACCTTATTCCTTAACCCCCTGCACACTTGAAGCACGTGTTGTGTTTGTGCAAGAGTGATTCCATTATCCTTGCCCAAAGTGTCATCAGGTAGCTGCAAAACTCTGGCTGCTGAAGGGCTCTGTGCACTACAAACAGAGCAGCCAGACCTGCCCCTCGAGACTGGGTGGACACAAATAAAAAATTTGTTAAGAGGCTTTCACCTTCACTTAATTCTACAGATCTAGGGTCCACTATGAGCCTAATTAAAAGAGCCTACCACAAAATACTGGAGGGCTTTATGTAGCATTTTTTTAAATGCTTCAAAAGAGTTGATTACTGTTTTAAGTCAAACAGAAATTTGCAAAGAAATGGTTTGTAAGGTACTTACAACAGAGTTCCATGGTTTGCAGCCATCCTGTTAATGTGAACTCTATGACAAATAAGAATGCATTTTTTTTAAACATTAATATAATGAACATCAACTTTCTAGTATTCACCATATTCACCATTCTTCCTTTATTACTGATTTAAGACTACATTGTGAACTGAATTAAACCTAGAGCTTTTATACAGGTTAATTTGAAACCCAAGAATGGAATTGGCTTTTGCTATCCATTAGCATGTTTCTGTTACACATGAAAAATACTCTCCAAATTTCCATTAAGGAACCTGACAATTTATTCTCCATGCAGGGACTGAAATGAAGCACACCTATAACTGCGGACAAGTGGAAGCCCATTAGCAGTTACTGTCATCATCCATGAGATCAGCTGTGGGAGATCACAAGAGAGCAGGGAGAAAAGCCACACAGAGGAGAAAAATATAATAATTTGTACAATATTCCCTTTTATGTCATACTATGCCCACTAAATAATTAATTACAAATACAACAGTTGCGGTTAAAAGAAAGAAGGAAAAAAAAAGGAAAAAAAAAAAAAAGGAGGGGGGGGAAATCAATAAAAAGCTTACAAACATAGCTACTAAAAAAAGTATGAGAAGCACTGGTGCTCCAAACCGCCCAGGTTAAATGCTGAAGAAAGCACTGCCAGCAGCAATCGCCTGCAGGCATCCCGCGCATGATGAGCGACTTGATGCCACAGAAACCGCTCTGTTGAAGAAACCCTCTGACCTGAGGATCTTGACACCAGGAACCAAATGCAAACTGTGTAATCACCCGTTCCAGATGGCTCTGAAAGTGCAAAGTCACACTGCTTGCACCCAGTTTTCCACAGCAAGAGCACCACAGAGGTCAGAAGGAGACCGTATTAATTACTGCCCATTGTTGGCATCACCTAAAATTGCTATTCATTTTTGAATTCTATCTGTAAATAAAAATTTCCATTAAAATGCCTCAGAGGAAATACATTCCCATGAGTTAAAGATGTGAATCACAGATAAATACCTTGCCTGTTACCATGATTTTATGTGAATACAAAATGAGGCTTTCAAAAACTACTGCACATAAAGCATGAATGTCTTTATTCTGGGAGTAAAAATCATTGCTGTAGAAGAGTCTCTCTCCTTCACTCCCTCCCTGGCTATAGCAGAGACAGATAATACATTGAGTTTTTGAGATTTTACATTGCCACAGATTCATTTCTTTCACATTACAGGCGAGACAGCTGATAACTTGCTACCTGAAAGGCAACTGTATGGGTAGAAAACCACCCCAAAAAAGGGAAACAGCTCAGACAAGAGAGTTCACAGTGGTTAACCTCCTGGAACATATTAGCTACACCAACTCCCAGTTGCCCAGACTAAACAACCCTGAAAACCTCTTGATTTTATTCACTAACAGGAAATGATTCAGATACAGTTCTGCAAAGGGAGTCAACAAGAAGAGGTGAATTACGCACCCTCGCTGTACTACATTTTACCGTGAAACAATCAAGTATAAAAATTATTCAGCTCTGATGTAATTTTTTCTTCCTTCCTTCTTTTTAATGTTTTTCCCCTTGGCTGACACATCTAAAATATAACACGTGATGCTTTTACCATAAAACTTCAATGCACATAATTTTTTAAAACACACATATCCTACAGACTCCTGACAGCGTAATGTGTCGCCAGGTGTGAGAGAATCTGGGATCTCTTACAGAGAATGCTGCCTGCAGATAAATAATAACGAAAACCAAAGTGCTGTCAGGTCTGAGGCTGCAAACAGACAGACTTTCTTTTTCCTTTAAAGCTTGCTTTTAGTAAGTGAGAATTACTTACCAGCATAAATGTTAAACACTCACCACTGAACAAGCATATAGAAAGATCACAATCTTTTCTGGCTCCACAACTCATCCCAACTTCTCTATGAAGCACAGCTATGGTCACAAAATTAAAAGCCCGTTATCCCTTATCAAACTGCCTGGTACCAACAACAGCAGAGCACCCACCAACCTGAAAATAACATCAGCCAGACCCTCTTGAATGTATCTCTGCAAATGAAACAGCCAGACTCCAGGCTGAACTTCCATAGTGAGTCAGAGAATTTATACCTTTTAAGAAATATTTTAACTATATTGTCCCTACATATGCATATATATAATTAAAGCCACATAAAGCAGGCAGAAGAATGGTATTTGGGATAAACCACCAGCATTCCTTCACATTTTGTTGATCAGACAACACCTAGTAAGTTGACTACTACATTGCCAGATGCTTGGAGCACTGCTGAGATAAAGGACAAATTAGAGATCCATCAGCTTGTCCCTATCATCTGTTCCAGACTTTGTTGATGCAGACTACTGGCAATCATTTCCTATTGTCCTTGTTATTAAAAGGAATTTAAAAATCCCAAGAGGCCTAGCAAAAAAACCTTATGGTCCATCATCATTCAGGCTTGAATTAAGAGCTGTAACCATGCAGCCAGGCAGGACCCACGCTCAGGATTGCTCTTTTACTTCTGCAGTCCTTCATGCCAGCAAGGACTTACCTAAAATGAGGCCTGGGGGAGGTGCAGGAGGAAGTGTCCAGTTGAGCAATTTGACCTCATACAGAACTCCAAGGGCTGCAAATGGGTAAGAAGGCAGCAATTTGCCTAGTCACGTGCTGAGGCTTGCTGGGAATCAGCTGCTCTTCCAAGTCATGGGAGGAGGCAGCTCTCAAAATGCCAGCTTGTGACAATTCTAAAATACAGGTTTTGCAGTGTCCAGATTTCCACAGCTGGAGCGATGGTGCTCGGCAGGACACAGCTCAGCACACCCTGGCACTAAAACCCCTCACATGCTGGGCAGACATACTCTGTTCCCATGCTCACATCAAACGGAGTCCCAGCTGGGGGAGGTGTTTTCCTGGATATCTGGGTATATTGTACTGGATTTTTCCATTCAGTCCAAGAGATCTAGAAACACTAGCAGGGTTCATCCTGCTTCTACTGTTCCCTTTGAGTTTTGATCTTACATTTACTAAAAAAATGCTGGTAAGTGATTGTAGCCTCTGCTGAACCAGGCCATCAGGAGACAGGTGGTTTGTGGATCACTCCAGAATTACTTTTTTGTTGCAGCTGTCTCCCATAAGAGAAGGCTGAAGGCAATGACCACGTGGTTCCATTCACGTCTATAGTGCTGGCAAGCGTAGGCCAAGAGCACTCTACTGCCTTAGCCCACTTTTAGGAGGGTCGTGTGAATTAGTGGGAGGCACCAAAAGTGATCAGGGTCCTGCTGGGCCATGGTGTCTCACCCCTGAGGAAGGAGTGGTCTCTAAGACCACCCAAAGCACCACATGCCCCAAGGTACTTGCTGGTAAGACAACAGCAGCCAGTAGGTAGAATTAGCAAACACTGGGCAACCTGCAAGTAAATTTCCAAGCAAGTCATCAGATTAAAGCAAGGCTTAAGTTTGGGATCTTTTCCTAGAAATGACCATGAATTGGCTCAAAATACCATTCAAGATGGCCAAATGAGGCTTGGTATGACTGCAGCTAAATGTGTCTGTGAATAAGGCACCTGCAGTGAACAACATAACTGAGCACACAGGGAAGAAGCACTGCAGGTTCACATACAGCTGAACCAGTGTCAGGGACAGAAAAACACATTAGCAACCTGCAGAGATGGCAGGGGACAGGGCAGCAGTGGTTCAAGTAAATGCTGCCATGTCTGAACAGCCAGTGTGCAGTGCAGGCTGGTAGTGCAGAGAGGTTTTTCCCTGCTTGCATAGGAGATGAGAAAGGAAAGTCAGTGAAAGGCACTCCCCAGAGATGGGGGGGACTAGGATGACACTACAATTGTTTGGTTCACCCTTTCTCCCCTTTCAGCACAGATGTGTGACCAGCAGAGTGAGGGACTGGGAGTGGGACACACACTGAGCTGGTGGGAGTGTGCAGAAATGACAGACAACTGCCCGTAGGGGGTTACTGCTGGGCCACACTTCAATGAGTTATGTCCTTAAAACAGCACCACCTTTAAGTCCCATAATCTGCATCTTGCACATCCAGAACACAGTCCTGTTCATTCTCCTCCACCTGTTGCCAGCTATAAAAGTTTAGTGTTCCTATTTCTAACACAATCCTAATGTAAGCACAGGCAGTAAAAATCAAAGTGCTAAAACCAGTTCTTCTGTTTTTACATTTGTTTCAGACTGGGATTCGCACAACTTGCTAACCATATGGTTTGCAGGGCTCACCAGTCCTGCAGGGCTCACAGGACTCATCAAACCTAAAACTGAACAGTATACTTGCTTCTGAAATCTGCAATGCTTATGTTGTCCTACAAATCACTGTCTTCACTCCCTGTCTCCTCATCAGGAGCCAGGATTTTTTCACACCTGAAGTGCTTAGGACTTTCAGACACATCTACACCAATCATTATTGTGGGATGGCAAGAAAGGCATGGATGAAAGAAGATGCATGGGTGAAAGAAGAGCTTTGACATTTTTTCTTGTAAACACAGTAATTCAGTTATTTTGCTACATAGAAAACCTGGTAGGGGAAATCACCTTGTTGATACTTAAGAATAACCTTTATACCTTCCAACCAGAACTGTCACTTCATATCTCCATTTCTTGTGAATATTTCAGGAAGTAGGACATATATAATTAAAGATGCCTATGACACTTGCAATGCTCACTGTCCCTGCAACAGCTGACCAAGAGCAGTAACACCAGACTACATTTTATAGTCCTGCTTTTTGCATAGCTCCTTCAGCTCCTCTCTTATGAATTAATCAAGTGGAAGATTTCAGCTGTTTTCTTAAACAACTCCTGATAGGAGGACCTAAGCCACCGCATTGCCTTGTGCTAAATAGATGCAGACAGGTACAGCCTGAACAGAGCTCAGTAGCTACTTGGAGGAAATCATCTCAAAGCTCAAGCCAGCCCTTTATTTTTGCAGAGGACACATCAGAAACATGTTTAACTGAGAACACACTACTAGAGTTAACCACAGGCAAAACTGTAGTAACAGAGATTAACACAAGCATGCTTTTAAAGCCTCTGTTGAACTAGGGTCTTAAGTGAATATCTATCTCACTTGGGAATGGGGAATTATGGTCAGAATAACTGCATCTGTAACAGGCCACTGAGAACTCCTTTCAAAATCAGTTCTGAAATACTCTTGTTTTCAACATCCTATTATCAACTCTACTTGGGAAGCAATGGAATTAATTTAGAGAAATAGTTCAGAAAAACAGATGGGCTGCATATCAAGTCTGGGCTCCTTCAAAACCTGTTTCCTTCCGGTATTTTCAGAAAACTCCCCAATACCAAAGGGAACAGTAATTATGAACCCCATATGCTTTGAATACATAAAACACCTATATTCTAGTCCTGAAGCTGTTTGGCAAACCCTTCTGTTTCTCAGGAAAACCAGACTGTAAGACCTGGTGACCTCTTTGTTTATAATATTCATCCACTTAATACTACTGACAAAGTGACTGCTTGCTTTGATGGCCTGTGATGAGCCTTGCCAAGTTGAACAAAGGACTCCCTACTACTAATCTGCTCTGCTGATTTCTCTCTTATAAGGCTGAACCTGTTTGTCAAACAATTATAATAGCTATAAATATTTCAGATTAACGCACAGTAGCCATCAAAGCAAAGACAAGCTATAAATTTTCATGACAGGTGACAATTTCCAAAGTCTGAAGGGAAGAAAGAATCTCACATCTAAGTGGCTGAAGTGACTGCACCTTCCAACTCCACTTCCAATTGCTGACAGCACAGATATGAACATGAAAAGAAACTAATTTCACCTCATCAAGAAACTAGCCAAAAGCATCCTTTAAAGATTAACAAAGAGGGAGCCTAACAATGGAAGAACAGGTTTACAGTTTTTGAGGACTGCTAACTTCTAAATCCACTACCTTTACTGCCATGACCTGGCACAGTCCGTGTTGCATTCATGAGCTGTTCCGTACTTCTGTTCATGCTCCTTGCCAGCTGGTGCCAGGGGAGATGGGGAGTTGGACAAGATTCCCTCCAGAGGTCCCTGGCAACCACTCTGTGACTGTGATCTCCCAGCAATGTGCAGGGACACACTCCTCACACTCAGACCCAGACTATTCTCCATAGCCCTGTTTCAGTACTTCTTTACAGGTACCTGTTAAGGACCCTTTGGGCTGTTTTCATCCGACCAGGTGTGTTTGTTCCACAATGCACTTGGGAATCCTGGTTCCCTGGCCCACAACCTGGGCTAAAAACCCAGGGCATGTTGCCTCCACCTGGTAAGAAGTATTGAATGTGGACAACCCTATCATTTATTCTGAACTAATTTAGAAGGCCTTTTGCATTAAATAAGTTCATAGTAGAAGATAATTTTAGAAATACTATTAATATGCATTTCAGCTGAGCAGAGGTATGTGTAGAAGTTACAGTCTGTGTATGCCCAAATCAACTTTACTCACTTCAGTAGGAAACGAGACAATCAAAATATGATTCACTAGAAAGAAGTGAGCCAGGGCCTTTCCACTGGCAAATAGCAGAAAAACAGATTGATTGCAAACACCCAAGAGGAAGATGTGTGTGCATTGTACAGAAGGAGCAATAGTGTTCCTACTAGCTACAGATGAATGTTTGTCTAAGCAGACCATTTTCTAACAGTAACATTTGTTATTTTTAAGGTAAAAATAGCAATGTTTATATTGAAATAAAATAGCAAAAGTAAGGTTCACTCAGGCAGTAACTTGAAGTGGGACCAAAGTTTTCTTCTTAAGAGACTGACCCCTTGCTATCAACCTTCAAAGGAAAATACAATTCCTGAATCAAAACATTCATATTCTTCTTTATTTGCTTTTCTTGTTGTTACAGGAGCTGCTATGCCAGATGGTGGTTAGCAGATGAGCAGTTTCCAGTGATGTGGCTCCTCTGACCTGTACTGCTGACGTACATGATATTTAAGGGCTACTGGTTCAGCAAATAACATCTGGGTGGCAAATGCTAACTCTTTCAGAAGGACAGGTGACAACCCCGTCAAGAGCACCACCAAAGGAAACCTGTGACAGCTGCAGCAGCAGAGGCGTTTATTCCCTCCTGACTTTTCCGGGAGAATTTCAACAGGAGAGGGCGGTGCAGGCACAAGTGAACATCTCCCAGTGAGTGATCACAGCCTCTTGAGCATAGGTTTCAAGGAGAGAAGCTACCTTGGTGTCTCTGAGTTCTCTAGTGGGCTGTTGTACTCCATGGCTGGAGCATATTCTGAACAAGTACTGATTTACAGCGGTTGTATTTTTATTAGAACTCTCTTATAAACAACATCTGTTAAGAGGAAATAAATGGATCTTTTTTTTTTTAGTGTTTCTCCTTTTCCATTCAAATTCACAGAAGTTTTCAGAAGAACTTGTAGAAATCTACAAGAACCCTCCACCCCAGTTTATTCATCAATTCTCTAACACTGGCAATAATCTTCTATACCATGGCTAAATTAAATGTACCAACAGATAAAGGTTTTGCAAACTTACTGAACATATCCTATTTTCCCTAAGAGCATCAGTTTCCCAGTGTCCAGATGTACACACAAACATAAGGAGAACTTCCCATATTTTATCTGTTGCAGTAGGCACCAAAAATGAGGATCACATCTCAAATTCTCAGACCTTCATCAGAAGAACAGAATTGTTTCTATTTCAAGCCTTTCAGGAGGTCTGGGAGAGAAACAGTTAAAAATAAAATTATATTACGGTCAGCAGAGGCAGCATCATGATTTCCATGTTTTCCATCTTTTCCAGATATGGAATGATTTCTTCTAACAATACAGAACAAAAAACTATTTAGCAAGAGAAGTAAATTGAGGCTGTGTTTCATCTTTTTTCTTTGCCAACACAATGGTGCTGTCAGCAATATAACCTTGAATGTCTTCATTTTCATACATTAACCCTTTGAGCCCTGTAAATTTAAGCAGTCTTTTTGACTCACAGAGGAGAAAAAGTGCATTTTAAACTCCTGAAACAATGGAGAACAGGAAGTTTAATTAAAGTTCTCCTTGTACACATGCACATATAACCCTCCCTTTAGCAATGAAAAACCCTTTTAAAATTAAATTTATCATGCTGAAATAATTAACATAACTCCTGGGAAAAATGCATAATCTTTGCATACCAAATGCCAAAATTAACTGTGTTTAATAAATATTACATTTCTTTTTGAGTACATACACTCAGTTAATCATGCATGATAGGCAGAAAATATCTTTAAAGCTTAAGCTGTTGTAACTTAAGCATTTTAAATTTGACTGGTGTCCTGGTCTTTCCAGGTCCCTGAAGGGCTCAAATCTTCAGTCCTCAGGACACGAGCCAGCTGGAATAACATTGAAAAGACCAGGAACTTTCCCCAGTTGCCAGTCTGGATGTCATCCTGCTGCTCTTGGGTGAATCGCTGAGTGCCCCCGGGTGCAGCACCGAGCAGCCGGCGCGGCTGCTCCACAGCTCGGGGGTATGGACTGCTCCTCTCCTCTGGGCCAGGGGGGGCAGCTTTAGTGGGCATCCAGGCTGGCTCCACGTTCATGCTTCATGAGTCCCACCAAACCAATTATTTGGTACTTGTTTTGTCCCTAGAGCTTGGCACGAGGCTGATTTCTTATTCCAGCGTATCCACATTTTGGTGTGCAGAGAGTGAATTTACAGGAGGAAATGTTGGAAGTCATAGACCCTATCTCTGTACTTTTGAGGTACCCCTTTACAAACCTCACTTAAAATCAAGTCTCAGTCTCTCTCAATACCCAAAAGGGTGCAGTAAAACATTAACATCATTATTTGTTTTGTGTGCTTAGCAAGATTTAAATGTGACTCAAAAAAACCCCAACCTTGACCACAAAGTTACATGGGTGTACAATTTTTCATAGGGGAAGGGGAGACTCAAATGTAAGACCAACAGAATTTCATTCAGTCTCCCATACTTATCACCACTCCTCCACCCTGGAATTGACTACATCCACTCCTTGGTTTACAATATACATAATCACAGCCAGAGGATGAGTCAGTCCAGTTAAGGGATGTGTTGATCCACAACATCTACTCGTTCCTAGCCTCTCCTTCCAAAATTGAAGGTGCACTTGCATCCCAGCTGCAATGGTCCTCAGCCATAACTGTAGCCCCTCTACAAGGTCTTCTAAATTGAGAGACCAGTCCTGGCCTAGCCAGTCACTTTAACAGACATGTATTCTTTAGAATCATAAGAATAAAAGCAAGTTATGAGCATTGTTGTACCATTCAGCAGCAGCTGTATTTAAAAGTAGCCACTATCAGCCAGTGAAAGCAAATTAATTATTTAGATACATTTATCGGATTTATAGGTCAACTGAAGCTAAAGCTAGTTAATTGAAATCCTGATAACAGATTGAAGCCTGTGCTAGATCCTATACTGTGAAATGCAAAGTCTTTATTAAATAAAGCCATTAAGAAGGACGATAATCCCTGTGGCCTTAAATATGAATAAGGTGCAATGTAAATAATAAAAGGCAAAAATCCAATTTTCATGCAGTGAACTTTCAAATACTCCGCTGTTTCCATTAAATTACCTTTTATTCAACATATTGTAATGGCTCTGAGGGCACATCAGGCTTCCTTGTAACACAGTTATTGTTCAGCATAAAAACTAGTTTTTAACTTGAAACAGAAAAGTGAAATATTTTATTTGGCTTCTCTCATATGTCAAATGACATGAAAATTGAGAACTAAAGCTTCACAGATGCAATAGAAGAGAAAATAAAGGAAAAATACACATATGCAAACAACAAAAAAACCCCAAAACAGAATGCGAAGACAAAAGAAAGAAACAGGGTACATAATGGTAGTTTTCCAGTTAATTTTACAGCTATTTAACACTAGGAAATAGAGCAGGGAAACAATTTTAGCAACTAAAGTAACTAAACTTGGCTATAAGCCACACAGAGCTATAGCACACAGGAAAGGAGGTGGAACTCGTGTGAAGTGTCTGTCACGCTCCTTCCAAACATGAGGATGATGACAAGAGCTTGACTGCATCAAGTGCCACAACAGCACAGGGCACACGTTGGAGGCGTGTGATCACTCCCTGGTTCTGCCCTGCTGGTAGAGGGTCCCTTTGGTTGTGCTTTAACTTCTCATTCACTAAGGAAGCACTCACATTTACTATTACTATTGTTTTCTATGAAGGATTCTATGGAGTTAAGAAAGATTAACTAAAGATTCCTGTATTTATTGAAGAACTGGAAACTGTAACTTAAGATCAAGAATTTACTATTATTGCTCAGAAAAAGAACATCCATTGCAAAATATAAACAATCCATTAAAGATGAGACTACATTTCTTATGAATGTCAAATGATTTTTCCACTGTATATTTTTCTGCAAATCGAAGAAATTCCTCCAGCAAAGCTGTGATGGAATAAAGATAAGGGAATTACTCCATTTTTATTCAATTCTGTATTCAATTTGGAAGCATTATACCCAAAGGAACCTTTCAGCACAAAAATACATTTTTCTTTGTAGTATCTTCATACTGCATCAAGATGTTTAAAGAATCAACGGTAGAGGTGTGAACTACTGTAACCTCATGAAACACACACACATGCACTTCACAATATTTACTTTTCACTGTCTGTCGCCGTGTCTGCCACGTCCTATTTTCTGTGCTCATCCTCTGGTCATGGAGTCACAGAATGGTTTGGGATGGAAGAGATCTTAAAGATCACCTATTTCCAACTCCCCTACCAGTGGCAGGGACACCTTCTACTGACCAGATTGCTCTAGGCCCCATCCAACCTGGCCTTGAATACTTCCAGGGATGGGTCATCCACAACTTCTCGGGGAAACCTGTTCCAGTGCCTCGTCAGACCTAACAGCAAAGAATTTTTTCCTTATATCCAATCCAATTTACCTTCTTCCACTTAAAAGCTGTTACCCCTAGTCCTGTAACTAAAGGCCCTGGTGAAAAAAAATCTCTATACATCTTTCTTACAAGCCCCTTTTATTACTGCCCCTTTACTGGAGGGCAGTAATAAGGTCTCCCTGGAGCATTCTCTTCTCTAGGCTGAACAAACCCACGTCTCTCAGCCTGTCTTGCCAGAAGTGCTCCAGCCTTCTTCTGGACCCACTCTAACAGGTCCATGTCTGACTTCCACGGGGCAGCCCTGAGCTGGAGTACTCAAGGTGGGGTCCCATGAGGGTGAAGCAGGGTAGAATGACCTCCCTCAATCTGCTGGCCATGCTGCTTTGGATGCAGGCCAGCACACGTCTGAACTTGCAGGCTGTGGGCACACACTGTCAGTTTGTGCCTAGCTTTCTATGCACCAGTACCCTGAAGTCCTTCTGGGAAGAGTGGTTCTCAGTCCATTTGTAGCCCGGTCTGTAGTGATAGTGATGTTTGCCAGAGGTGCAGAACCTTGCACCTGGCCTGGCTGAATTTCATGAGGTTCACAGGGACCCACTCCCTAAACCTGTCATGGCTCCTCTGGATGGCACACCTTCTCTCAAGCATATCAATGGCACCACTTGACATGTGTCACCAGCACATTTGTTGAGGTTGCACTCAATCTCACTATGTCATTAATCAAGATACTAAACAGTACTGATCCCAGTGAAGAACCTAAGGTACACCACATGGTGTCCACAACTCCATTTGGACATTGGCCATTCATTTGGTCCCCCTCTGCTCCGATGCTGCTCACATAAAAATAAATAGGGAGTGTCAAAGTTCAGAAACAGCTCTGCTCCGCAGGCTGTCTGCTGCCCCACAGAGAGGATCCTGGGATAAAGGGGTGGTGGCAATGGAGCAGTGACAATGTCAAGGGGAGATGGCAATGGGGTCATTGAGCTGCTGCTGCTGCCCAGGCAGCTGTAAGCAGCAAGGGGCACTAGCAGCACGACACCACAGGGGCACAGAGTGGGCCATGGAGGTTTCCTGAGCTGTCACCTCCCATCAAATCTGAGTGAAAACACAATGCATCCTCCCACACCCCAATGGGAGCAAACCCCTTCATGTCCTGAACCCATGGGGAACATGGTGAGGAGGACACAGCCTCCATGCGAGACCTTTATTCCTGGGAAAATTGTTTCCTTTTGCTTCTGGCAGGTGCAAAGAAGCAAACACATGAAATAAGAGGGGAAAAGCAAATCTATTTATGGCACACAGAGCAGAAAATAGTAACACCTGACAGACCTACAGCAAAGTAATACAGCAACTCCATCTGTGCATTATTTTGAAAAATATTTTCACCAGGTCAATGAAGCAAAGCTATTTGAATGATGTTTCTCAAGCTTTTCTTCCTACGAAGGACACTATTGCCTTCCAGCAACACTCTCCAAAATGGTTCCACTGAGGTGCTACAATATTGCTACTTACTACCATAGTGATTTCTCACACCTCCCACTAAACAGAGTCAGAGTCCTAAAGAGCAGATCTGCCAAGTAGCAGATTACTCACATTCCTTCATTAATTACTGAAAATAGCCACAAAAACCAGAAGAGTATATATTTGAAGCTCACTCAGACAAAGCTACTAAAAGGCTAGGATACTGAACGTTACAAGGATCAAGATCTCCTCATACTATTACTTTCTTGATCTGCAGCTACATAACAACGAAAATGAAATACTGCTATAGAGGCATCTTTTAACGCTCTTTTAAATTCTTTAGAGGAGGGAAAAAACCACCAAAAACCCCCTCAAAGTAACCTTTACTGTTTTACCTGAGATTCATACTGGTCTTTATCTGCTCACTGCCAATTGCTTTGAGTTTATACACCAATGAGACAGCTTCAGGCTGACCACTGTCTGTGCTCAGTGTTTAGCTTCTATTTATTTCACCAGCACTGAACTCCTAGGAATCACTGATTTGGGGAATCAGCATCACTATTCAAAACTCATGAGTTGACTCAATCAGAGAAGCACATACTCACCAAAAGCATCAGACCAGCTGAGGAACCTCAAATCTATCCTATTTCCTGCTATCTCTTATTTCAACTGTGAGCTCAGACTCTTTTCACCCCAACCCCTGCATCAACAAAAAGTCTCCCCAATGATAGCTATGGAGAGTATTAAAGGAAATACACTTCTCCTACATCCAAGATCCTAAAAAAACCACCCCTCTTTCACCACAATTTTCACAACCAGATGAATTAATTCTCAAATGATCAACTTAAATAGGAAAAGCCCTCTCTGGCAGGGCAGCATTCTAGGGTAGAAACTACCCACTACATGAGGAGTATTGCTGAGAGAATCACAGGATCATCAAGGTTAGACGAGATCTTCAAGATTGTCCACCCAGTACCACCATAATCACCCCTAAACCATAACCCCAAGTGACACATTCAGATGCCTCTTGAACACTTACAGAGATGGTGACTCCATTCACTCCAATGTCTAACCACGCTTTCAGTGAATTTGTTTCTAATATCTAATCTGAACCTCTCCTAGTGCACTTGTTCTCTTCACTTGAAGGTCTTGAGAATGGAAGAATCTAAACTTCTATTTTATATAAAATCTAACTAAAAAAAGCCAAAACACATGAAGGAGGCTGGAAAAAATGGAATATCTCCTGGAATTTTTAAGCCTCATTTGATGAATAACAAAGAATTACAAAGAACTGAGGAACATCAACCACTGGGAACATCCCCTCTTCTCCTGAGCACTGATCCCTTTAATTGTCACCTCTGTGCACCCTGAATTCTCCTCCCATGTTCACTGGCTGGAGACAGCTGCCTCTGCCTCTTTTTTCTAAGTAGGTGGTGGCCTATGTGAAGAGCAGTCAAAGCAGGCTGTCTAGGAGTGTAAATTTGATGACAAATATGCCATGGCACAAGCCCACCAACTCCTTTCTTGCTGTAGCAATGAGGAAGATGCTCATCAGCAACAGCTGATCATGTCCCTGGCGCAGTAGAGGTTTCTGAGCTCAGAGAACAGGGTACAAAGACTTGAAAAGTTCAGTGTGGTTTCCAAATCTTATTAGTGCTATTATTGACAGCACTTGAATACCAACCTAGAACTCTTCCAGGGCAAATTCTCCCTAAATACTCTCCTCATATTTTTAAGATTAGGCTATCACACAAGCCCTACTCTCACAGGAAACCAAATATCCAAAATGATCCTCTCCCATTTTCTGCCCAGCCCTGTGCTGCCTTTCAGTATGACTCTACATGGTGCAGTCATCCTGTCATTAGCTACCACCAAGCATCCCACTCTCCCAGGGTCCCTGACCACTAGCATCACCAGTCATTCATGAAGCACTTAGCCATCCCTGTGGAAGGAGCCCATCTTCTGGGTCCCTCTCTGAGCTTATCACACAGAAAAAAAGGTGACGATGCTCATCTTGAAAGCTGGGTTCTGCAATATAGGCTAGAGAGGATGTGCTAATTTGGGAGAATGAAATTCAACAAGCAGGATTGAAGGCACAGGCAGGTGTCCTAGCCCACTGAAAAGTGAGGATTCATGTGGAGAGAGAAAGAGGACAGGAGAACCAAAGACCAGCTCCTGGACAGCCTGTTCCTGCCCACTCCTGACTGCTGGATGTCTTCAAATGGTGATGAAGCACTGCAGGAAGGACACAATGACACAGATCCTTAGCTAGATCTTCTGCTACCACTACCAACAAAGCACTTTGCTACTGGTATTCCTATTTTTTGTATCTTTTTAAAAGTGGGTGAAACAGTTGGGAGAGGAGATGCATTAAACAGCACAACAAACTTCCCTGAGTCTCCCAGACAATCACAGTGACTTGAGGCACCAAACCTATTTCCTGCTCTCATTTTTGGAGGTAGACAGGTCTTGTCTCTCAGCTCTACACATGGCACAAGGCAGCAAATTCAATGCTGTATCTTGTTGCTTTGGGTATTTTTAATATAACAGGTAAAATCAATTCTTAGCAACAGCAATCTCAACGGTACAAAATTCATATGAAACAAACATCAAAAGTGCAGAAACTGAAAAGCAAATGTGGCTCTTGAACACCTTGTGGCTCTGAACACCTCTGTACTTCTTGTAATGTGCTGCTGACAAGACAAAGGGAGGAAGACACCAACCTTCCCTTTAGCTACTTGCTTCCTGGTTTTAGAAGCCAGGGATGATGGGGAGATGGCCATTCAACCCTGGCCATTGAGTTCTTGTTTATTAGGAAGCACAAAATGACCTCTCCCTGGCTGAACAATATTATTACAGATCATGAAACCTCCACAGTCCCTTCTTAAAAATGTGCTGAATTATTTTTAATAGTAGCAACCATTATGGAAGTTTACATTTAGACAGAAGTGAGACTAACTGCACACAAAGGAAGTCCTGTGTTTATCAAAAGAATAGATAAAACTCTAACTAGGAAAAAATTAATTTTCCCTTCTGTAATATAGATCAAAAGTAACATGCTTTCCTTTTACAAAAAATGTACTAATTGTTAAAAAGGTGTAATTGGTTCAGATTTTCCATTGCTGCATGACTGTGAAATATAAATAATCAGATGTTTCCCACTAAGATCTAACACCATAATTACCTACGCAGCAGAAGAGAATAAGCAAAAAATTTCATCTCATGGTTGTCAACTACTATTTTACTGTATTTTATGACGTGTGTGGATGAGTATATTCTCCCAGGGGGGTTTATGATTTGTTTTAGAAAGAACACATGCAAAAGAATGAGGCTCTCCACACAAAAACTCTTGGCTGAAATGCAAGATGCTCTGGATGGAACACAAAGGCATCCCCGCCTGCCTCTTCCACAGCGCTGCACCCTCCCCACACAGAGCTGGCCGAGCAGCAGCAGCCCCGGCACTGATGCACCGTGCCCACTCAACATGCTGCAGATCACACTTCTGCCAGGAAAGTCTGTGCTATTTCTGTGTCTCATCTCATGACATTTTAGCATGAAAGCACAGGGAGGCTCAGCAACGGGCATCAGCATCCTTGGGGAACAGGCGTCCTGCAGCACACCGGGACCCCTTCCTCCGCCTCCTCTCCAGCCAAATCCTTGCTGGACATCCCTTCTCCTTCACAAGCACAGATCTGTGTTTTTGGGGTGCAAGAGGAGGCTGCATGTGTGCACTCCTGTGATCCCTCGAGGACACATGCTCTGCAGCAGGGGTTCCCATGGGCACACGTCCAGAGCTGTGGCCGGACCAGCCGCTGCGCTGTGACACAACACACACCCATGTCTGACAATAAGGCACAGATATGGACAGGAACACGTATGGACCAGGCCCATCTAAAAATATTCATTCAGGGATACAAATATATAGATAGAGATGTACAGATATATACTATACACACCTATATTAGTGTGTATCATTTTTGCAGACAACTAAATGTAAGTTGAAGTCAATCAAACCACAATAAAAAAAAAAACATCCTTCTAATTCCTTCTATGTCACTGCATTAAAATAATTAAAAATTCATAAATTATTGCTGTTATTGGAAATGAAAACATATTGATTTGCTTGTAAGGATGACAATATTGTAAACCTGGTAAAAGCTGAAATAAAAGCATTTCAAAACACATATGAAGGCAGCCAGTAAAGAGGCAGCCAGCTAAAAGCTGTTAAAGCTATTTCAGAATTCATTTAGAAATTAAAAAGTAAATTTATAAAATCATGTCTTTTTATAGTAAGTCACAGAGGAGTTTTTAAATGGAATTGGCCCAAAAGTAATCCACAAATAAACATGTTCAATAATATTTACTGAAAGGATCATTTAGGAAGGTAAATATGATAGTGCCTGTGTTTGGCTGTTGCACAGAAGGCAATCAGAAGGCAGCACATCAAACACAGTAGTGTCCCCTTCATTTGGTTATGGCCATAATATCTTAACCCAAAGGTCCATCCACTATGGCACACTCAACATTTTAGATCTCTCTTTCCCTCTACTCATCTTGCACCTAAACCCACTTTAATGATACATCAACTGCAGCAATTAATGAACCTTTGTCCAGAAGGGGAAAGACTGTAACAGCTTAATGAGACAGTAATACATATTAAAATCAATATTATTCAGATTATGTATCTATTCTAGTCCTCCCTCTGAAAATAACTGAGACTGTAGGAGAAATGATCATTAGCATTTTGATAACAATCTTGCCAGCCTTCTGTTAAAATACTTTCTCTTTAAAGTAAAACCAGGATTTGTTATCTTATACAAACAGACCACTCTAAAATTAGCAATGGCAAATTCATATTGGTTTGCATCAGATTTTCACAAGACTTGGAAAAAAATTAATGCTAACTTGCCTGAATAATCAGACTCTTGTGCTTGTTGCTGTAGCAGTGGAAAGACACTCTAAGCACTGACTAAGAAGCAACCTCTTCTCATAAATACCATTTTTGTGCACAGAAAGACACTCCTTAACCATATACAGCATTAGTTTCACTTGTCTGATAAATCATATTCCTGTTGACAGCCAACATGAGGGACAAATTCCTCCCTACCACAAATCCTTAAGGTATCTTGAAAAAAAAAGAAAAAAGAAAAAGAGGCTGAATGCTGCAAAGGAGGAAAGGGTTTTGCACCTTTGTCCCACTGCCATTGCAAGCAGACAAAAATTCCTCAACATTCCTCAGTCAAATTATATTATGCAAACACCATGGTGAAAGAAAACAGTTCCATCTCTCCCTTTTTTTAATTAGCAGATCCCACAGCCTTCCTTCTCCTCCTGGCACCCAGTGCTGTGAACCAGACAGCTAAGCCCTCCTGTTTCCAAAACGGAACAAGATGGAGACCTGCTGCAGAAACAGCTTTAAAGTGTTCATGAGGATGTGCATCCCTCAGAAACCCCTGCCCTCGGTCAACCACATGCAAACAGACCAGTCGCACCAAAAATCCCAACCACTCCGACAGGACAAGAAGCCAAACTTCAGCAGGGGCCAACCCATGCTTTCAAAGTGCCAGAAACCCGTTAGAAGACAAAGCCAAGCAAGTTTTTCACTATTTAACCCCTCTATAGCTGGCCCACAGATGTGAAAGACTGAGCCCAGTGCCAGGTGGCAAGTCCTTCCACTGACACCCTGAAGAGCTCCATCAGCTCCTCTGGGCAGATATCCAGCTGCCCATCAACTGAGTTCAGCCCAGCTAACAAGCTGCAAGTTCTGTCAAACCAATGGAAGTTATGGACTGGGCAGAAAGTATTCTTGATTCCAGATTCACATTCTTCTCTCTGCTTTTGAAAACAAAATGTCTTTTTAATACCAAAAGTAATACTCTCTCCTTCTGTTCTTCCCCTAAGAGCCATCTCATGTACATGTATCATTAAATTAATGTTTGTTCTTTCTAACAGAATAAAAACGTTCAAATTACATACAAAGGCAATTAGATTAAATTATTAGGCACATGCTCTGGGTTTTTCTTTTTAAAGCTATTCAAACAATTTTAAAGGTTTTTCAGCAATCCTCTAGCAACATAAGCAAAACTTCCCACAAAGAGGAGGTAACAAGTTTAACATTACTGCTGAGGAAGACAGTAACAGAGCCAAGTGAGTAAAACTAGCACATCAGCAACCCCCCCCATCCCATACAGTCAGGAAAAGGCATGGCTCAAGCTGTCAGAGGAATCCAAGCTGGTACAAGAAAGAGAATATGGGGCTGGTACATGAGGAGAACCTGTTCCCAAGCCCATCTGCGTCATGCACTAGAAATAAATTTTTCTCATTGTTTAATTATATCTTTTTTTTTTTCTTTTTACTTTTGCATAATGATCAGACCAGTAACTTTCCAGCCAAAGTACCAGGTGCTCCAAGCAAGAGGCTTTTGTCATTAGGAGCAGTTTGGGTTGGTGCAAGACTAGAGATAAATAGGTAGCTTTCAGCTGGAACTGTATTTCCCTGTCACTCCCTCCCCAGCTGCAGAAGCACAGCCAGTGTGGGAGCTGGGCAATGCCAAAGTCATGCAACTTTCTCAAATCCTATAGTTTATCTTTGTCCAGGCTCCCATGTCTTTTAGAACTGATCATGGGTTCTTCCCATGACAGCTTATGGCAGACTGGGGAAACCTGTTGTAAAATACAAGATTTTAACAAGACTGCATTGAACATGCTGGCAAAAATTCAGCTTGATATGTGATGAGTGAATGTAGGAAAGCTGAAACCGTGTACAGCCCCAGCAGTTTTGGTCTGTAGAAGTCACAAAGTCCCTGAACACGGAATGAATCCAGTGCTCTAGAGATCATCAATTACAATGTTGCAATGCTTAAGGACATTAATCAGAGTGAAATATTAGTTTTAATGCCTTCTGAAGCTGAAGGAAAGGCTTCTAAGAAAGAATGATCTACAACTTTGAAAACAAGAGCCATCTCACAGCTGAAGTAAGTGCAAGAGTAAAACACCATTTTAATCGGAAATTTAAGCACTGTTTCTTAAGAGAAACAGCATGAAATATTGAACAGAATAGTGAAATTAGAGGGGACAGTATAAGGACAACAGTGCAAAACTAAAGAACTACCCAGCCTTTTCAAGTTGAAATTGTAATGGGATTATTAAGTTAAATTATGAGACAGCAGACAAAAGTAACTCTGCAGTACAAGAAAATACCTTTTCAGAGAAAGAAATCCTCCATAGCATAAATAAAATATTGTAGCTCTTTATGTGGCAGCTTATTGATCGTATGGACACAACTTCAACTCGAAAGAGCATGCGTAGCCTCCCTGTGACCTGCAAGTACAGGCACCCAGCATTACCAGCCAGTGCCTGCAGCCTGTCTGACCTGTTGGGCACCCAGCCAGAACCAGGAGTCTGCCTGAACACGAACTGATAAGATTAGAAACAAGGAGTACAGTGTCCGCACGCAGCACGCATCGCTGCGCCCCTGTGCCGACGCTCCCCGCAAACAAAGTGCAGCATGTCTGCCAAACCCCACACAATGACAGAAAACAACCATCATAGCTTCAGTGTACACAGCCAGCACTTCTCGATTTTCCCAAAACCCAGCTTCTCTAGAATTCTCTGTGATTGCAGGGCAGCTTCCTTCAGAAGACTGAGAAGCACACGAGGGTGAGCTAGTGCTACTGGAGCAGGTTTTCAACTGGGAAATGTGAAGCCCAGGAACGTCATGCAGCTTGCTAGACATCAGTCACCATGTTCTGCATGTGCCTTGAAACCACAGTAGAGCTTTAGGGCAGCTGGACAAAAATTGCCAAAGTTGAAACGTGCACAAGATCTTTATGGCTGAGTTGAGCAAGCCTATCCATCTGTCTTTGAGTAACCAGCTACCGAACATGCAACCCTGTCATACGCTAAATGTTACCAGCGTTTGTCATGAATCATGCAGAAGGATGACGTGCAGAGATTAAACTTAGCATTCACATTTGACATCAAGAGGAGTCCCACAGAGGCAGACCACACGAAACAATCTAATAGGGAGGGTTGGGGTTGAGTCCTCTCCAATGTCCCACAGCTTTTTTAGATGTTACTGAGCCACTGCTGGTTACCCCAATGCAGAAGAAAAAGTCCACTGTCAGCACTGGCACCCTTTGGTCACATCAGGTCCATCATACATTTTTCTAGCTTGCAAGTAAAATAACATCATCACACAGAAAAAAATCATGAGTGAAAATACTCTGTTTCTGGAAAACATAATGGACATGAAGATGACACCTGCAAATGGCACATTTTTTGGAAAGTGTAAGTGCTCAGTGAATGATGAATTTTTCTGACACAGCCCTTCAGCAATCCCCTCTCCTATGCTCACTCATTTCTGTGAACAACTTCAGCTGCTGGGGTTTTAAATACTTCTGGCTGTATTTTTCACAATACCCTTTAGTATGGTAGTTAATCTCCTGTGTCAAAACACATTTTTAGCCACCTGCCAGACAAAAAGAAAATCCTCAAGATCAGAGCCTTTGACACGTGGAACATCACTCCTTTTTGGATGGCTTTATGACAAGTTCAAGGGCTGATCAGTGAAACTACAGCATCAGAAGCAAATAAATCAAAGAGAATGAACAAAAGTAAGGTAAGTCCCCGGGTTTATGTACATGGCACACTGCTGAACAGCACTCCAGTCTGTGCAAGTCTGACCATTAAAAAGGCAAGCTGAAGACTACCCTCTGCCCAAGACAAAGCATGTCCCTGACACAATCCTCTCCTGCTGTAATTTATATAAATGCATATAAACGCCAGACTCCATCTGCTTCCTCTTGCGTAACCCAGGGTGGGATCTTCACCTGATAGACAATATAACCAAAAAGGAAAGAAATGGGGGAGCAGAGAAAAATTGTGAAGTCTACTCCTTTAATCCACTGTCTAGGATGAGGGAGAACTTTAAAAAAGCGACAGAATGTCTCCTTCAGAGAATTTCTACAGAGTAGCTGAAAAGCTTATTTAGCAAATTAGCGCTGTTCCCTCAACTTGCAAAACTTGCGTGAAGCCAAGGGCTAGCAAATGGCAGCCCTTCTGAAACAGTGGAACAGCTCTGCAAAGCTGACACACATGAGATGCACCCCGTGCAACACAGGAGTGCAGCCCATCCGTCACTTTGCTCAGGCACGCTGACACATCATTTTCCTTATGTGCACATCTTACTCTCCACCGGTACCTACAACCCCACCTGGGAACGCACCACATCCCTATCCATCACTTCAGCCGTGTTCTCTCTTCTGGGAAAAAGGAGAGACATGTTTTGTTTTGCTAGGTTGGGTTTTTTTCATGCAAATGTTGTTCTCAGTTTGTATTATGAGCAAACAAGCAATAAGCCTTGCACCTGGAGTGGAAGACGCCTGGTTTGGGAGGAAATTACTAAAGACCTGCATGCACTTAGCTGGCTATTAGATCTTAAGAACTCCTGAAAAAAAAATTAAGTGATAAACTGCAATAATTGTTAAAAAAAACCCCCAAACCTCACACTCAGTAAAGAAGGCAGATTTACCATAATGCCTCAACAATCTAAGGGAGCCATTTACTTTGACAGAACCTGAATTCCCCAAGCAATTCACCAGTGGTAATGGAAACAGAGAAGCCAATAAATTATAATCTTGTGAGTAATGCACCTACCATTATAAACCACTCTTAGCCTCCTGTCTATTCCCTGGGGGGGGCACACAGTTGTTGGACTTCCTTTCCTTCATTCTCCCAGTGTGCTCTTTCAGCAGTTAGACCCTCTTATAATGTCTAATACCATACTCTGCATTTACACAGCTTTAATGTGAACATCTCAATGTATGCAATATCATTTATAACAAGACTGTTGGTTTTTTACAGGCTGAAACAGAGGCATTCGGTCACACCATTATATCTTGATAGAATCCCAAATACTGTTCAATCATATATTAGCAGGAACACACAACTTCCAGATGTCTCACTCTGAAGAGTACACATATCTCAAAACACCCACAGCATTTCAGGAGTGTTTCTGAAGAATGGTGTTGGACAACTCTAGAAACTGCACTGGTGCCAGCTCAGCCCCTCTTACACTGGCATTCAGCAGTCTGTACAGACCAAGTCTGTGACAAACCACGGGAAAAGAAAGACCAGAGACCCGATAAAGAAATACAAACCCCACAGAGTTTTGCCCTAGTGATGAACAACATTGATCAGTGTTGATTCCAGAAAATAGCATCCATGCAAAGAAGACTTCTCTTCTATGTACAGTATAAGGTGAAGAAGTAAAATACAGGCATGATAGCAACACAGAGGCTGACTCTGCTCTGTCTTCTAAGGTTAATTAAAACTCCCACAGAAACAGATCCCTGGTGTGATTCTAACATATCAGTCCAAGGATCTGGGCAAGACTGAAGTCTGATAGAAATGACCTTGGCTCTCTGCCATTACACTTCACAATCAGCAGTTTCCTTTCTAACCAAAAAGCCCATAATGGTATGTCCTATTTTATATACTGCATTATCTAAAATGAAAGGTAATAATTAGTAAAATAGTGTAATTTGCATTTAAGCCCCAGGCAGCAAATCTACAGCAATTTCTGAAATATATATATATCAGAAAGAATCAGTTCTGCTTTCTTCAAGGCAGCTGAGCTGTCAAAGACCAATGCAAGAGAGAAAGGAATGTAATTCTTCTCTTCCGTATCAGCCTCAAAAAGCTTGATTCTAGCCTGGATTGTACCATCTATTGTTTAGTACAGAGAGAGGTTCTGCACTCTTGTCTCCAGGACTGCTCAGCAATCAGCTGTATCAGCAGCTCCAAGGAGGATTATTCTCCCCTGCTGCTTTTTTTAAAAGCAGATTAGTTCAGACTTTCTTTCACTGTAATGAACCTTGTAAGGATCAAGCACATTGCATTGATTTCCAGGATAAAATTGTGCCATCAGTCAAAAGGCCAAGCAAACACTTTCACAGACCCACTCTGTCCCAGCAGACCCACTGCCCCAGAATTACCCATTAACCCCAGCAAGGGGAAAAGAATCACAGTTGTTAACCATAATAGCCAAAATGTGATTCTCAAGTCGTGTAATTTTGCTTTCTGTCAAATTCAGATGGGTAACAACCCTCACAGAAACGTGCAACAGAACTGCCAACACTCACCAAAGTGCTATGCAATCAAAGAAAGAAAATGAGAAAATGCAATATATTTTTATTTATTACATGATATCTGCAATAATGGCTAGGGAAGCAACTTTTTTAAAGCCTGTCAATTTATGGTAAAATAATGAAAATTCAATTTCCCTAAAAATTTGCAAAAAGCTTTCCCCATCAAGCATTTTCTTACATGTGCACACCACTGTAATATGCAAGCTTGAGTAGGACTTAAAGATCTGATAATCAGAGATTGTTTTCCTGTTGGAGGGTCACAAAAGCCCAGTGAGGGTACAAGATCCTGCCCCTCCAACACAAACACTGCAGGTGTAACCAGCAGACACTGCCTCCCACAAGAGACACCTGTCTGGACTTCAAACCAGACCATGGGATATTGTACTTTACCTAATGAATGCAAACTCCCCATTCTATAATGATGAAACTAAGAAGACAGGAACTGTCTGCTGTGACAAATCTACAGCACTAAGCTTAACTGAAAAACAAAGCAAAAAAAGCAGAAGGCTGAAATCCATTGCCTTTCTTCTTTAAATTGGACAAGTCATTATTAAATACCTAAAGCTCATTGAATACTACAGCTCAATAATAAAGGATCTACCCTTCCAGAAATACTGCCTAGCATATTTCAAATCCAACTCCATAACCACAACTGAATTTTATGGAACAATGTGTGGCATTTGCCATCATTTCCTGTAGGGAAAACTTTGATACACCAGTACAGGTCTATTCCTTTTAAGGTTTTTTTGGGGGGGAAAAATAAAAGTAGGAAATTAATTAATTGAAACATTTACTATAGCAATACAACTTCACAAGGAATGCCTATACTGACCTTTTCCAATCAAAAGCCTGTACACTAAACTACAGCTCAAGTGCATTTCGTGAAAGATCAAAGGCAATTAAACATACCCAGTATATATCTGACATTAAAAGTGAGATTAAGTTCACAGTTTTAAGACTGTCTCCATTCCCAAGTCTTCTGAAGAGATCCAATAGAAAATTTTATCAGATCGCATGAAAGAGCAGTACAGAACAGTGGGAGGATCGGATCTTGTCCCCTCCGAGCCAATGAAACCCTTGTCATGGACTTTAAAGGGCGCAAGATGGGGCACTCGATTGAAGAGTTCAATAAATAAATGCACACGCTGCAGTACTCGCCTTCGATAAATCACACACCTGATACATAAAAATGAAATTACGCTCCCTTGAGAGGGGAAGCTTCAGCTTCAAACCCCGCTCCGTTCCGGCTGTCAGGAGGGCTCTGTGCGGCTGTAATCGCACCGGCGGCGCCCGGAGAGCGGAGGGGACAATTCCGGGGTTGTAGGAACACGCCGGGCTGGGACCGGCCGAGTGTTTCCAGAGACTTCCCCCCGCAGGCAGAGCGAGGGTGGGAGCCGGCTCCTGCCGGCACCTGACAGGCACCTGGCCCACACGCCGGATGAAAGCGCTTTCGAGGCACTCTGTGGTTCCTAACTCCACGCCCGGCTCTGCCGCACCAGGGGCAGCCCCGGGGCCCGTCGGTGCAGCAGCTGCCCCACAGCCAATACAAACCCACCCGAGGAGGGGTGTCC
>VYXF01007307.1:1073588-1101499 GCA_013397295.1 Polioptila caerulea
CCGCCATCCCTGGCGGCGCGGCGCCCCCTGGCGGGCGCGGCTGCAGCGGCGCGGGGCCTCAGCCCGTCACCCTCCGTGGCCCAGGGCGTCCCCAGGAACTGCGATTCAATGGTGAACGTGTCGTACCCGGCCCCTGAGGGGCCGAAAGGCTGGAGCTGACAGCGACGGGCGCGCCTCCTCTTCCTGCCGGGTGTCCCGCGTTCCAGCCAGCTGCCTGCCCGGGTGCCGTCCAGTCTGTCGCGGTACCCGCGTCCAGAAGGCTGGAGCAGAATGTGCCCGGGTCCTGTGTGAGCTGGTGGTCAGTCCTTGCCGTAAGGGGAGAGACCTTGCCATTTTGGAGTTACACATCCATGGTCTTTATTAACCACAGGAAGTTTAAAAATACGGCATACAGCCACTTGCACGTGTGGACTATGCACAGAGCTTCTCCTAAGAGAAGCTGCCGAAGAAGCCCTATTCTTCATATAAATATTTCATTTGACAAGTCCCTTTTTGTCTAACTTTCGACTATTAATACGATTTAGGGCCCTGCTTAACCCAGAAAATACAACTGAAAGGCGTTGTAATTTTGCCAAAGAAATTCTTCATTTGTGGTCCAACCCCCAACCCGGTCTTTTCTTCTATATCTGTGCCTGTGCAGCAACAGAGCACTTTTGGAATTGAGAATTGCAATCCAAGTGCTTGCAGAAGCCCTTCTATCCTTCTTTTAAGTGACACTTTTAAAATTGGGGTTTTGTGAGAGCCATGCCATGACAGCTGCACAAAATCTGTCAGCTTCATGACTCTGCAGTAAACTTCCAATGGACACAGAAAATCAAACCTGTTGTGATAAAACTAAAATTATAAAATTTACTAAATTTCAATGTGTGAAAAGCTATGAACCTCTTGCTGCTCTTTTGCTGTTCTAGAAGGAATAGGTGCAAAGCCAAATAAATGCTCCTGATGCAGAGCTCAGATCATTATTTGTTGGTAAGCAATGTCCATGTGCCCTTGCAGATAGAAGTACCAAGCATAACAGTTTTAAACTATAAATAATACTGATTTATGGAGAAATGTGGAATTCAGTATCAAGGACTTGGACTTTCTCTGGAGTAAAACTGTTGATTTAAGAAAAAGAAATAGTGGAGAACCTTTATTGAAAAAAGGCATTTCAGCAAGGAGAGAGAAATACTGGAAAATCTGCAATGAAATGCATAATTGTTTCAGCAGCTCATATTGCTTCCTTCAGAGGTGAAAATTTAACACTGTCAAAACGTAAAAGCCAAAAGTGCTGTGTTACACACCAGAATNTTCTTCATATAAATATTTCATTTGACAAGTCCCTTTTTGTCTAACTTTCGACTATTAATACGATTTAGGGCCCTGCTTAACCCAGAAAATACAACTGAAATGCGTTGTAATTTTGCCAAAGAAATTCTTCATTTGTGGTCCAACCCCCAACCCGGTCTTTTCTTCTATATCTGTGCCTGTGCAGCAACAGAGCACTTTTGGAATTGAGAATTGCAATCCAAGTGCTTGCAGAAGCCCTTCTATCCTTCTTTTAAGTGACACTTTTAAAATTGGGGTTTTGTGAGAGCCATGCCATGACAAAATCTGTCAGCTTCATGACTCTGCAGTAAACTTCCAATGGACACAGAAAATCAAACCTGTTGTGATAAGGGTAATCTAGACACCATATTATAAAATTTACTAAATTTCAATGTGTGAAAAGCTATGAATCTCTTGCTGCTCTTTTGCTATTCTAGAAGGAATAGGTGCAAAGCCAAATAAATGCTCCTGATGCAGAGCTCAGATCATTATTTGTTGGTAAGCAATGTCCATGTGCCCTTGCAGATAGAAGTACCAAGCATAACAGTTTTAAACTATAAATAATACTGATTTATGGAGAAATGTGGAATTCAGTATCAAGGACTTGGACTTTCTCTGGAGTAAAACTGTTGATTTAAGAAAAAGAAATAGTGGAGAACCTTTATTGAAAAAAGGCATTTCAGCAAGGAGAGAGAAATACTGGAAAATCTGCAATGAAATGCATAATTGTTTCAGCAGCTCATATTGCTTCCTTCAGAGGTGAAAACTTAACACTGTCAAAACGTAAAAGCCAAAAGTGCTGTGTTACACACCAGAATACCTCCAGTGGTTGGAGGGGCACTTTTCATCCCTCCTTCCTTCTAGTTGCTCCAGAGTTTACAACCAAACCACCCTGTCACCAGAGTTACCCAGTTACATAGCCCCAGAGCAGGCAAAGCACTCTGGAGAGCCAGCACCCAAAGGTGATGAGAAGGTGCCTTGATATTGGGACAGCTTAAAATAGGGGCAGATGTGCAAAGCATTTATTATTTAATAGAAGAAACTGCACTAAAAATGAGAATCTGCTGTAATCCGCCTGGAAAGTACCTCTTAAACAGGAGCTGCTTGTCATCACAGAAGGAGAAGCAAAGCTGCACCTCATCCCTGCAAGGGAGAGGAGGTCAGGGAGCTCTCCAACCACCCCAGAGGACTGCAAATGAGGGAAGGAATTGCTGAGGGGTACTCAGGAGGATGGAGGAAATGGGGAACCAGAGAAGGAGAGAGAAAAGGGGACATGAAAAAGAGGTAAGGATAAAGGAAGGGAGGCAAATATTAGGAGAGTGAAAGGTTTATACAGAAATGGCACAAATGACTAGAGATAATAAAAGCACAATTTTAAGAAAGGAAGAAGAGACTTGCAAGTTGGGCTCCAACTAGAAAAAAATGCCTCCAAATTTTTGATGTCAAGAGAAGCATTTTCAGACTTACAGGTTTAGTGTGTGTTTGTGCGCCTCCCTGTACCCAGGACTTAAGGAAAGTTAGGCCAGGCCAGGCCTAAAGGAAATGAAAGAGAAAAATATAATCACAAATACTTTTTTCTTCTTGCCTAAGAGACCATGGGAAAAATTACATCAGATATTAGGAAAATAAATACTCAGAGTATTAAGTTTGGAAATAGAAAAAAGATGAAACTCTCAGAAGCCTGAGATGAAACACATGGGAAAAAAAGGAAAAAGATAAAGAAGATGTAACAGGTTTATTTTAAACAAATGTGGATTTTATTAATTTCCCTGTCTCAGCTGCCAAAACATCTAGCTACAGATTATAAGTGTGAAGTGATTATTTGTGAACTAATTAAGTAATGTGATTAACACGGTTCTCAAGCAGAGGTGCTGCTTTACACACAGGGATATAGCCACACATTTTGCCACACGTTCCTTGGTGAATCTGTTTGACAAGACAGCTTATAAGCAACTTCTGATTCAGACTGTGGAAGTGGCTTCACTCCCATGGTGGATGTAAAGAATGACAAGTACCCAGATAGAAGAAGAGATTCAAAAAAGCAAAATATTGTTGCAGAGGAGTAGAGACATGCTGAAGCATTCCAAGATTTCATTTGTAGTTGTCCTTAAATTACAACAATGTACTAGGTACTACTTAGTGTCGCAATTAAAAATTAAAAAGAGTATGTTCTGCTTTCCTGGTTCTTTTCCCTGCATGATGTCTTGCTATTTAGTTCAGATCAGGAGCAACTTGACAGATTTTGCTGTTTGTAGTTATATCTATTTTGGTTTTGAAGGCATTTTCTTGGGACAGTATTTGAACATTACACCTTCAGCATTGCCTTTATGTACTTGCATGCTGCTCTTGAAAATGCCCAACTTTTTTGCAGTCTTCTGCCAAATGGGATTTGATTATACAGTAATCATTCTCAATTCTTGCTTGTGTGCTTACAGAAAATGCTTACAGAAGCTACAGCAGGACTACTGCCCCCAAGTACATTGGCTGCTACAATACCTGTCCTGGCAGCACGTGTGTGACTGCCTGCCCTTGCATCAAGGTCTGGAGAGGGCATCTGAGATTCTCCCATAGAAGATAGTCATAGAAAATCCACTCATTTGGGGTCTGGATTATTTTCAATGCCAACTTAAAAAGACTTGCTATGGAGGATGTGTTACTTTAATTACTCTTGACAGTATTTTAATACTGAGGAGAAAATAGTTGCTCACCTTGTGTTTAACCACAACACTGATATCAGGAAAGAGAATGACATTCATGTGCCTCTGCTGCCTCTTTACATGAATGTGTGTCATGTAGACCACAGGTCAGAAAGGAATGTGTGTGACAGTGCAGTGGAATGGCAGGCAGACACTTCAGCTGTCCTGCCTTATCTTCCCCAACAGCCCAGACTGTCCCTTCTGTCCTCCAGCTCTTCTGTCCCCTCCCTTGCACCTTGCCTGTATAATCGGTGTGTCTTTATGAAACTCCTACAGGCAAAAAATAACCCTGAAAAAGAAAAATCAAAGAATTTTGATGATAAAACTGGCAGATAAATGTTAAAACCCTAGACAACAGGAAAATTACTGCATTATACTGTGGTTTTGTTTCAATGAACTTATGAATTAAAAATAGCATGTCCTCTGAGAATACATGATGTCCATTGCCAATCTCAGTATGACAGCCTATAAAATTACTGCACTTTTCTGACAAGTTTTATCTCATTCCTGGTAGTTCAGGATTTCTTTAAGATACAGACAGAGGCACTGTCTGTTGTATACCTCCTACCACACATCCAGCCCTTCTGGAAAGCACTGCCCTTCCAATATGATTGTAGAACCTTCCTTGGACGTGGTTTTCACCTTGGGCTTTTATAAACTGTAAACTTCAGCTTTTTCTGCAACTTTTTTTAGGGCCTCAAGCATTTATGAAACTACCTTCTTTGCATTGGATTTGACATGAATGCTGGAAGGAGCTTTTACTCTTTGTGGAAATGAGCTTGATGGCACCAAAGGCAGAAGATGAATATTATCCTAGTCCTGAGGAACTTTTCCCAGTCATGAATATAGTGAACTATAGTTCCTTGCCCTCTTTACGAGTCAGTTACAGTTCTGTAAGATGATAAAATCCCACATTCTGTTCCTTTCTTCTTCGTCAATCATGATTGAATTTTCTTCCTATAGCAACACAGATTTTTTTTTAAATTGAGAGAAAGATACTTCAGTTAATGATTAATTTGTTTACCCCATTTGTCAAAATACTTTTTCCAGTTAGTTGATTTGTTCCCACTAAATCACATGTAAAATAAACAGCAACTTGGAGGATATCTGACAAAGTCTCTGGATTGGGCTTACATGGCCAGGTTTTGGTAGCAGGGAGCCTACAGGGGTGGTTCCTGTCAGAGGCTGCTGGAAGGCTCCCCTCTGTCATCTGAAGTCAATGCCTGTGGGCTCCAAGGTGGACCCACTGCTGCCAAGGCAAGGGTGGCAGAGCTTTTGGGATGACATTTAAGAGGGGGGAGGGGGAGACCCTGGACCACTGCAGCTGGAGAGAGGAGTGAGGATATGTGAGAGGAACAGCCCTCCAGACACCAAGGTCAGTGGACGAGGAGGGGGAGGAGGTGCTTCAAGTGCCAGAGCTGAGATTCCCCTGGAGCTCCTGCAGAAGGGTGTGGAGAGACAGGTTGGACCCCTGCAGCCGCTGCTGGTCCACAGTGGAGAAGTTATCCACTTATAGATAGAAGATATCCCTGGAGGAATCCACATCAGAGCAGGTGGGTGCCAGAAGGAGTCTGTGACCCCATGGGAAGCCCACACTGGAGAAGGTTCGTGCAAGGTCCTGTGGACATGTGGAGAGAAGAGCTCACACTGGAGCAGGTTTGCTGGCAGGATTTGTAAACCCACAAGAGACCCGTGCAGCAACAGCCTGCTCTTGAAGGACTGCACCCTGTGGAAGAGACCCACGCTGAAGCCGGGAAGAGTGTGAGGAGTCGCCTCCCTGAGGAGGGAGTGGCAGAGACAACGTGTGATGAACTGACCACAGATCCCGTTCCCTGTCCCCCTGCATTACTTGAAGGGGGAAAGCAGAAAACTGGGGATGAAGTTAAGGCCAGGAAGAACAGGTGTGAGGGGAAGATATTTTTAAGATTTTATTTTATTTCTTGTAATCTTACTCTGATTTCATTGGTAAGAAATTTAACTAATTTCCCCAAGTCAGGTCTGTTTTGTCCATGATGGTCACTGGTGAGTGATCTCTTTCTGTCCTTATCTCAATTCATGATCCTTTTGTTGTATTTTCTCCCCACTGTCCAGCTGAGGAGGGGAGTGACAGACTGGCTTTAGTGCGAACACATCACAGTCCTACTTGTGGCACTTCCCTATGGATGCAGCACAGCTGTGAGGAAGACACATCTCAGCTGGCAAAGCTGCATGGCTGCACATGCCCCGGTACAACATCACGGTTAATCCTCTGTTATGATTTACTTGTCACAACTGTGAGAGGATAAACTATTTCATCACTGTCCTGCAACTAATGAGACGCCTGCACAGTTGCTTTAGAGAACTCTTTTGCAGGGAGTAAGAAGGGATTTCTGTGGTAAACATATACCTTTCAAATTGCCTGGTTTTTAACAGTTTTAAATTAGCTGTTTTATCTTCTTCTGTTACAGTTGCTTTGAAAGGCCAAGTTGCTGTAAACTTGCACTTGACACCTGAATTCCTTGAATTCGTGTGCCCTCATGGGGACTGGACTATGTCCAGCTGGGGATGGTTAATACTTCCAATTTAGTGGTTTTTAGTCAAACACTACTAAGAAAATATTTAATCAATGTTATTCCACTTGCAGGACCAGCCAAGAAAACTTATTTGCCAGAAGCACAGGTTTTTTCTGGAGGCCCATTTGCCTATCCGCCCTGTTCTGTGTAGGCACAGCAATTGTGTTCGTGTCCTCGGGTGGCTCATGGTTCTCAGCTCTGCAAATGAAAAACCCAGGTCTGCCCTCCCCGGCAGGAACTGAACCACTGTGTTGTCAGTGTTTTCCTTAAACTTTAACCAGCACATCCACCCAGCAGAAACTGCTGCTTCACTATCAGCTAATCAATGCATTATCGACTTAACAAACCATCTGCAGTTACAATATTGTAACTGTAAAAACAACATTGTGCACTGTAAAATTCTTCCTTTCTCTATCACACTTTTGACTAAATAATTTTATTGTTTTTGAAGGAGAATTAACTTTTCTTGCATGTGGTTTAGGAATAACTTTGACTTTTATTTGTAAATGTTTGAAAGAATAAGGATTAATTACCATATGTGAGAGAGGACACGTGTTCTTTCAATCAGCATTGACTTCTTTACATTAAAGAAGGGAAACAGCAACCAACAATGCTGCCAAAATAAATGTTTAATGGAGCACAAGGTTGTAATTTTCTCTGTGGTGAGGTGTGCCATCTCTAGGGATGAAATAGGTGTGCCATCTCCACAGAGAGGCATGTACTTAGAAATATAAAGATGTAATATACAAAGAAATCTTCACCGTTTCAAGCTCCAGACAATACAGGCATGCATTTTATTAATATTCAAACAAGCAGCTGTCAACACTTCATCCCAGAACATATTGAAGCTCCTTACATAGTTTTTACTACTGTAATAGTTAGGTTCATTGGCAGTAGATTGGAAAACATGCAAGACTAATGAGCCCTCCCTATTTTTCCTGGTCTGGCATTTAATCCCTCCTAAAGTGGAAAACATTTACGACATATGCAACAGCACGCTCATGAGAGGCTTCAGGTTCAAAAGAGATGTTTCAGTTTTGTTTCTTAGCAACATACATCCAGCAACAGTGAAACGCTATACAAACTGTAATATTTTTGTGTTGTTTTAATCTATAATGCAGTACTTTGCCAGTGCCAAGGAAGTATGCTGCTACAGGATCTTTTCAATGTCACTTACAATTAGACGTACGCATTTTTGTTTTCCCATACTAGATTACCTGCTGCAGAATATATTTCTGAAGATGCTATAATGTACTTATGAATTATAAATAAAGAGGTAAATTCTGCTATAATAAGGGCACACTTGTCAGGATTATACTGTGGTCTGTTACACAAGGAGACATCTTTTGATGTTTCTTTCACAGGAAGCATTTGGACACCTTGTGAGGACTCGATTTCTGGAATATCAGCCAGCCTTCAATACAGGGCTTAAAGGATTTGTACAGCACTTATTCCTTGGAAGGACAGCAGGCATGGTTTAATATTTTCTTCTCCCCATGTCCAATGTCTGATTTGATGTGACCAAAACCAGTTTTGTGGTGTTTGAACTTTAATGTCACATCAAGGAAGAGAAGGAATCAGCCGGGTCTCCAAAGGCACATTATGTCCTACAGAGGAGCCTTCAAAATTTCCCTCATGGCAGCTATAGCTCTTCCCCTCTGTCATTTAGCATAACTGCTTCCCACGTGCCACAAAAAAGGAATAAGAAACATGGTATTTAGCATCTTCCTATGCTTTTTATCCTTCTCCTATATATATTTATCTTTAAAGTCAGACTCATCTCTCTAGAAAAGCTGTAGTATTTGCATTCTCTAAGTGCCTGGTTCCAGCACATCAACACTGAGTTTGCAATAGGCAAATATTGAAAAGTTGAAAAAGTTCAGTATATAAAGAAATGCTGTTATCTTGTTTAATGCACGATACAAGATTTTTAAAAATAGCATAAATTGTATCCTTCAGTTTGGAAATACCAAGAAATGGCTCAAGAAATGCAGCAATGTCTCCTGTTCACCCTAGGATTCACCTTCCCTGGGAACCTTGTGCCCTGATCCTCTTGATGCCAATCTTTTACATCATGGTCCAATATTAGGCAATTCAAGAGACTAACTCATATTTTCTAGATGTGTGGACTGAAAAAATCAGTCTGAAATATTCAGAGAAAACTGGTCCGAGGGGAGGCCTTTAAGTATCTAGCACCATAGGTATGAATTATTTAACATTGATGGTAGCTAAGGAAAACAATACCATACAGGAACACCAGGTGGAACTAGGAGGAGAGGAAAGAAGGAAAGAAAAAAAAAAAAGAAACCTCTTTACGGTTTGCCAAGTTTTCTGAAGAAACACTTTCCAAATTCAATCTAAGTAGATAATTAGTTATTTACTTATATTTCACTAACTATCAGCTTCTCTGGATGCATACAAAATTGAACAGGCTGATTGGCTCTCTAAAGCAAAGCAGCAAAGATTCTACTCAGAAATAATAAATATGATCACGCAGCCTGATATGAGAACCCAGTTTGACACATCCCATTGCATGCAAAATTTGGTAGCAAGACATAATCTGTCTACATACAGCCCTCTAATTACCTGCTTTGTATTTTTCTTTAGAAAAGCTGAACACTTAGTTTTCGCTGGGGTCAAATGCAAGTTGTGGTCACTGCTTGCTTTTTTAAATAAGGTCGTAAAAGTCAACAAACTCCATCAATATAGCAGAGAAAATGAATCACATGGTGAGAGGGCACAGTCTCTCTTGAGGAAATAGTAAATTCAACTGACTTGAGCCATCTCAATAACGTGGAAGAAGCAGGTTTTTTCCCCTAGCAGAGACCACTGTGATGCTATTCCCTGTAGATCAATACCTATCCCCTAATATGCACTTAAGCCATGAACAGGAAGTCACCCTCAGCAGTAGTGAGGTGCTACCTACAGAAGGCAAGGAGCCAAAAATGATCCTGGAGTTCAGTTTTGGCGCAGCCTCCACCTCTCACCTCACGAGTAGCTGCCAGAGGAGGAGGATGTGCTTTGTTGTGGCAGCTCTGAATCACCTCTGGCCTCAGTAAACAGGAGAGGTGCACTTCTGCCTCTGCACAGGGAAGATGTACTAGGAAGTATTTCAGATTTTGTATCTTTAGCTTTTGCTTGTAAAGGAAACACAACTGCAGATTCTGAGATTTGTATGATTCAACAAAACGGGCAATAAAATTTTCCATTTCTGTTCATGTGACCTGTGCTTATTTTTATTACTTTAAATTAGTTTTAAACTAATTTAGTTATCATTGTTAAGCTTCAAGTGACTTCCCAAGTTGAAATATTACAATTTTTCACCATTAAGCAATCCAGGATACATTTGAAGGTTTTGGGGTTTTGTCAGAGTTGTATGCTCCCAAAGGCACTAATAGCAAAATCTTAAAGATGCTATTTCCTTTTCATCAGAAATATTAGCTGTAGAAATTATGTTAAAAATGCATTGCCTGGGAAACAGTAATTAATCAATTATTCAGAGCCCAGGATCAGGGTGATTTTCCTATGGGCAAAGTTTATGTGGAGACATTCATGTATTCTGGGCAGAGAGGAGCGATCATCTATCTGGGGTTTTCTGTGTAAGTACCCCTCCACAAATCAGCTTGCACTCTTCACAGGCTTCTCTGGGATTTACCTTCCTCGTGAGCATTACAATCAGAGTGTTTATTTGCTAGACCACTTACGTAAAGGAAACACAAAAGGTCTTGAATATAATCAAAACACATTTTCTTTCATTTGCAGAAATGCTTAGTGTGTACCCAGCTTCCTATTTACAAAAAAAAAGAAATACAAAAATTAAGTGTTTTTTTCTCCTGTGCTAATTTTCCTCTCTTTATTTCCCAGCTGAGAACCCAAATTATAATAGCCTATGGCTGGAAGGCCAGCTTATAGTGTCTTAGCCCTACTGTAATAATTCACCCTTGTGCAAAAATCCTTAATGTGGCCCAGCAGAATAGCATTTATAACTCATTTGCAGAGCATAAATCATATAGTCCAGGGTTCTGCACATTAGGTTTTTCACTCCATAATTTAAAACTGAACATAATCAATAAAATTCCAGGCTCTATGATGTTGCCCTTCCAGACCATGTTTACATGATGTCAGGGTTACTGTGTTTTGTAAATATCTGCACACAGAAGAAATGCTGATGCAAATAAATTTGAGAGGAGATCTTCTCTTCCCCAGAGAAAACATATCATCAACTCTTTTCTCAGAAAAATTTGTCTAGGAACTCACCTAATGCAGGACAAAATTCAGGTTTTTATAACCAAACACTAGTTTAAAATGGCTATGTAGGTAATAGCAACTAATAAATATTAACAGAAAATTATACATTTTGACCAAAAGTCGGGTGAGTATTAAGAAGCAATACTACGAAATGCTTTATTAGGAAGTCACACAACAAAAAATTGGAAGGGCAATGTAATGTGACCTCCATGACAATGGGGCTAAGACTGATTTAATCACTTCCTGTTTGTGCAAATGGATCACCAGGCTCTGTAATATTAATAACATGGGCCAAATTACTATAATTATTTCTGAAAAATTGAGCTGGGAAAAGATATAAAGGTTTACTGCTTCTTGCTTTTACTTTGACTTTTAACGTGCTAACAAACATTAAGATGCCAGAATGCAGATCTTGAAGTATAAAAGTGTTCTATCAGCTCTCTAATAGACAGGAGGACAGTTTTCTGTCACAGACTGTTTACTCTTGAAGGTGCACTGTCTTGAGATACAGATGATCTCCAGACCTGTGAGAGAAAACACAGAGAGGCTTGGATGGGGGTTTGAGCAATCTGGTCTAATGGAAGGGATCCCTGCTCATGGCAGTGGAGTTGGAACTAGATGGTCTTTAAGGTCCCTTCCAAACCAAACAATTCTGTGATTCTATGGCCTGCATCCTTCAGCACTGCAGAATCTGGAGGCAGGAGGCAGTAGTTAAAACAGATCTCAGGAGCTACTGGCACAAACCAGCGCAGACGAAAAGGAGACGTTTCAAGCGTGCAGCTATTCCAGCCTTGTTTGTGCTCCCACAGAAATCAGTATACATCTCTGAAATGCTGACTGGGCACACCAGCAAGGCATTTCTCCCATAGCAGGCACCCAAACATGAATTCTCAGCTGTGGAGAGGTATTGAAAAACAGCATGGACTGACGCTGCCCACCAATACATCATAAGTGTCTGAAGTAGACTGAAAAATCAGCTTACACCTGTCTTTGAAAAAGAGGTCTAAACAGTTGAATTTTTTCCTGGCAAAGGCAGAACAAGGTCTAGTGCCTCCAGGGAGGGTTTTCTATGACAGGTGGGGTTCAATTTGTGTCCTTTTGTTATCTATTTTAATTTCAGATGCCTGGCAGCTTCAAATTTGAAGGAAGTGTTGGTATCTACTTTCACAGAAACAGATTTGTATTGTTGAGGGTTTTTTAACTGTCTTTTGAGGCAATATGTAATAGAGAAAATGTATTAAGAGGAATTGGATGCCAAGAAAAATCAAAGAGTACTAAGGCCTGCAGCAGTTCAATCTACTTTGGGTAAATCAACAGCTTAAGCAGCACAGTCTGACACTCCTTTGGAAGCATATCCCTGCCAAAGATGCTATAGACACCTATGTAACCAGTTCCCACAACAGTGAGAAAGAGGGATGTTTTCCAACCTGTACAAAATCAACAACTTGAATAAATGCCCGGCTGTGGAGGAGGTGGTCCATCATTCAGCATGTTTGTGTACCCCTATGAACAGCTGGTACAGGAAGAAGCCTAGTATTTTCTTCTTAAACAGAATCAAGAGCATTCAGCCTTAAAAAAACAACTATGAGACTTTTGAAGGCTTGTAAGAGCTTTCTGATGTTTACCGAAAGAGACATCAGTAAGGTTTTGGGGTAAACCACCCTGTACAAAAAGAGAAGTGAGGGTTATTTTAAAACCTTGCATAAGAAGGAACCACCATCACACAGAGACACTGAAGCAGCTTTTTTATTTGACCCCTCAAAGCTAAATTTGCCACATTTCTTGAATAAAAGGAGAGGAGCATCTACCAGGGAGGAGAAGAGCGGAACTCAGCGCAGGTGGGACCTCTTTCCACAGCCCAAAGAAAAGATGCAGGAGCATGGTTGGAGATACCACTTTGTCAAAATCAATTTTGTATTAGTAAATCTAAGTGCAAAGAGTGTGCCAAATGGGGAGGCAGGACCTCAGAGGTACCACAGCCCAGGGAAACACAGGATGCAACCACCAGTGCAAAAAAACCAGCAGGTGACAAAGCTGTGATGTCTTAGGTGTGCTATGTAAATCTGGGCTTCAGGGCTGTCAGGAGAATTAGATACATTTGTCAGAACACCACAGGGCTAAATACAGGCAGGGTGATATGGCTGCTGGCAGTCTCCCATATAGTGAGGAATAAGGTCCCAGGGAGGATAAAAGTTTAGTTTAAGAACAGCTTCGACAAATATATGCCAGGAACAGCATGAGTACAGATCATCCTGCCTCAGGCAGAGTGATCGAGTGAATCACCTCCCAAGTCTACTCTGGTCTTGTTTTCTGTGTTAATACCCAGATAAATAATGAAATGGTAGAATTTGGGAAATTCATAATACCCACAGGGCTGTGGAGAATAAAAGGAAAACAGATGGAGTTTTTTGCAAGGTATATTTCCTAGAGAAATACATAGGAAGCAAGGATGGGTTTGCACTAGCAGAAACAGAGGCAAATAGAGAAAAGGGAACAATGTTCTACCGTTGCACTGCATTGAAGAGACCTATTTATCACACCAGTTAATGGACAGGATGGTCTGCTCTAGATGGGAGGAACTGGTTTGTAGTCAGACTGCAGAGTACCCCACTCCAGGCAAGATGCAACTATTGGATGAAAACCAAGAGTTTTGGAAAGAAATCACCACAGGTCTGCAACTGTGGGGCAGACCCACACAGGCATGCTGCAAAAGGTGGGGGAGGAAATGAAAGATGTAAAATTATGCTTGGTTGCCATCACAAGAAAGTTGTTGGAAATGGCCCATTTTCAATTCCCCAATCTGCAAGACTGGTTTGTGAAGGAAAATAGAGCCTACCTGGCTGGATATACCTCAATTCGAGTAGTGTCAAAGCCAGAGATAGAGATAGCCTGCCTGAGCAGGGCTGCACTTGGGGACAAACTAGCTGGGATGGGTGGCTTCTGTGCCAGCTGGGCACCTCCATGTATTCTCAGAGTATGGCTGGGTACCACCAGGGGCTCACAGGGGCATCCCATAGCTGATTGGCACCTTCATAGCTGAAAGGGATTTGAGGGACATCTAATGAACTGTAATTTCTATCCTACAAAGTCAGATTAACTACAGAAGGTCTTAGTTTCTAGCTACATTAAATCGTCACTTAAGACTCACCAATGTGTTTTGTCACGTTGCATAAAAATACAACTGTGCTTTGATGGAGAAATAAAGCCTTTTTTAAGAAAGAGAAAAATGAAATCATTACAGTTGATGGAGACAGGGCTCTCTTTTCCACTTTCAAAAAGTATGGGGGAAAGCCATTTCATAACATTACCAGGTGCTGCTTGCCATAAGCAGCATTGTGTCAGGGGAGCTGAATTCCAGAAGTATCTTCTCTGGGTAAAAAAGGACCCCTACTGATATATTATATGATGCTGCTGAAAATCATGAGGCTGAAGACAGGCATTTTCCCTTGAGTGGCAACCCAGCAGCATTGAGTGGGAGGGACTTTTTTTAAGACTCTCAGACAAAATTCATGGAAATTGCACAGCTACAAACTTGTTAATGCCCCAAGCACTCGGGAAATGGACACTGATTGTGTCTGAAGATCAGCTTACTTACAATCCCAGCAAAGCACAGTTCATGTCAGCAGTGGCTGCTTTCTAAGATAGCTGAGGACCACCATACAAAGTAATTTGTGAAAAAGGGTATTGAATTAATTGGGAATCCAGCACCCTGCATTGACATTAGTTCTTGATCTACATTCCAAGATTGTTTTCATCCACTCTTCCCTAACATGTTCAGGTGTAGCTGGAGAATAACAGGGCTGGATGGGATCTGCAGGGTCACTGAATCCAGTTGCCATTGGCTTGAACAGAGGCTTCAATCAAAGTGCCATTTCTCCTGCCATGGAAAGACCAACTGTGATACCTTAAATGCAGCAGAGGAAAAATTAAGAGAAACTGAGAACGTTTTGGTCACCACAGTATAAAAAAGATACTAAAGCTTTTAGAGAGAGTCCAAAGGAGGGCAACAAAGAAGGTGAAGAGCCTTGACGGGAAGCCGTATGAGGAGAGACTGAGGTTGCTTGGTCTGTTCAGCGTGGAGAAGAGGCTGAGGAGAGACCTCATTGCAGCCTACAACTTCCTCATGAGGGGAAAAGGAGAAGCAGACACTGATCTCTTCTCTGTGGTGACAAGGGACAGGACCTGAGGGAATGGCCTGAAGTGTCAGGGGAGGTTTGGGGGATATTAGAAAAGGGTTTTTCATGTCAGAGAAGTGGTCACAGCACCAGCCTGACAGAGTTCAAGGAGCATTTGGACAATGGTCTCAGGCAAAGGATGTGATTCTTGGGAATGGTGCTAGGCAGAGCCAGGTGTTGGACTTTATGATCCTCATGGGTTCTTTCCAACTCAGTATTGTTCTGTGACTCTGTGATTTCCAATTCCCACAGTCACAAGACATCCCATGGATGCTTCAAGGTAGATCACTGTATTGTGAGTGAGGATCACACTCAGCTCCTCCCTGCCAAACCATTCAGCAGGATAGCATCTTTCTGACTGCACATCACAAACTGCCTTAACTCTCAGTATGTGAACTGGACAGACTATGTCTACCTTAACAAGTAACAAACTCAATAAATGTAGATTTGTAGAACAAAACCACTGATGTTGGAAACCAGCCATTGACACGACACAATTTAGGGGTGATAACAGCTAGCCTGATCCCCAGGACCACATTGGGTTCCTGCTGAGACACACCTGGTTCAATCTCTTTCAGGGAACCCCATTCACACACCCAGTGGATTTGCTGTGACACAACCCACACTGCAGTGAGTGGAGACCACCAAGACCACCACTTCAAAACTGCAGTCCCAGTCTGGGTTAAAATGCTGGTGTGGAAGTACCTGCTAATGCCTTACCTGGTGATGTTATACCATCAAGAGCACCTGTCTGTGCCCTCTCTCCCAGCTGCTCAAAGAAAAGTGTGTGTAGAAAACAGCTGGTGACAAATTAGGCATTTTGATTATAGAAAGGAGCTCCTACTTATGCCTTACAGGTGATGAGTGGACACCCAGAATGGAATAAAATTAGGTGAAGTGATGGTGCAGAGAAGCAGGAGAAAAACATCAGCTCCTCTTCAGCTATCAGTGTATCACCGACCTGTCTCTGGTAATTCTCTCTTTCTTTTTGCAGTTCTTGCTGTGAGACGTGGCTAGGAAGGACATGGAGCTCTTTGATGAAGAACAAACCTGAGAGCTGGGAGTAGTTCAAAAAAGCTCTCAATGCTCTTAATAGCTGAGTCTTGACAAACCCCTCTCCTTTCAGACTCAGAGGACTCTATCAGATGCCAGACTTCAGGGAAATGAACTTGTGCAGGTCTCCTCCATTTCATTTTGAGAGAGGGGAAATTGGCCCTGCATCTTTCAGAGATGTGATTTAGACTGAGGTAATCGACACCCAGCTTTCATGGGCTGGAACATGAAAATTGCAAAGCCCTCTCTACACATGGCTTTTAGACAGAAAAAAATGAAATTCCTGATGCACTTGGTATGCCAGACAATAGAAAATATTTTAATGTTTCTCCTCCTCTTAAGTAGGAGACAGTGCTTAGATTATTCCTTATATATGAAAATATATCCCCCAGTGGGATTAAACAGTATCTACAAGTGCAGACACAGAGTACACTGCTTGGGAAAAGAGTCCCAGAGTTTGCATGAGAGGTCTGTGTTTGCCAGGAGACTTCAGACTTTCACATGTTCAGGGAACTAATATCTAAGAAAGAAAAAGAACACCATTTTCGGCTCCAAAACTCAAAAGGAAAATACATGTACAGGTTATGCTGTCCTTACACACAGTGCTAGGAACCTTGCTTTATCCACTCATTTAATCAGCACCCATTTATCACCACAGCTGACTGAAATGATCCTAATGATAAATGGCTTGTTACACAAAAAGCGATTGCAAGAGAATTAGTGACATTAAGAATTTTTCATAATTTAAATTATAATAAGTCTTCTTTCCTCTATAGTTATTTCTTTCAGTAATCCATTCTGACTTTAGTATCTCCTGAACTAGAATTAGTGGTGTTAATACATTTTTTACTATTCAAATTATGATCTACCTTTTCCCCATAGCTGGATATTTCATTTAGTAAAGGAGACTAAATTAACATCCTTCGAAGAAGATTATTTAATTTAAAAGAAATCTTCCATGGTTGGATGAGGTAATAAAAAAGCTTTATTATTGAAAGTAATTGATATAGTTAAAAAAAAAAACCAAACTTGATGAAAAGTATCAGAATCTGGAAGTTTCTCTATTTTTCTGTTTAAAAGCCTGCCATCCTCCTTTTTGTACATATCTGATATTCTAAAAATCTTAGAGTTCATCAGGAAAAGAACAATCACAATATCATCTGAAGAATGTAGAATTGATATATCTAATTTCTTATTTTATCATTCACAGGCTCATTCATGGCAAATTAATAAATACATGGACCTCTTTCTGAAAAAACTAATGGTTTCAGAAGACTTGGATCTACTAGAATTATGGGAGACAATGAAGATTTATTGAAGAAACGTAATTAAATCTTGTTTTCCATGAAAAATGCCTTTCCAGCTAGTATTGTAAGAGTAGGAATTGCAAGGTACAAAAAGTCTAGTCACAGAAGGAACAGACATCTGAGTGGCAGCCATCGTGTATGGCTGCTGCTGTGCAGGCAGGGCTCTCTGGAGAGAGGGACAGATCCAGCAAATTATTACTGAGGCTACCCATAGCAAATTATATTGCAGTCCATCTCTCCATATCTGATATATAATGCTGGCTTTACAGGAAATGTAATGAGACTTGTAATATACTTCATCAGCCTTTTAATAACTCTGTGCTTGGGAGAAAATCATTATGAAAGGCAAAATCATTATTACGAGTGGTTTCCATAGGCTAGGCCTGAAATGCAGGAATCTAGGTAATGCAGATATTTATTTAAGCAAAATCAACTTAAAATGTTAACCTGGAGAAAATGTACTTTCAGGGCCTAATCCTAGAAATTGTCTTCATCCTGCATGGAATCTGCCGAAGTCAAGCTATTAATGATTTATAGAAATACGATGTTAGGTAGCATCACAAAACCAGCCTAAATACTATTAAAGAATATAGCTTGTTTGTTTTCACAGCCAACTCTTGCTCTGAAATTCAACAAATGACAGTAAACCCATTTTCCTCTCAAAAGAGATACTGAGACGGGATCATGGGAAACTGGTATGGGCCAAAATCCTGCATTCCAGCATGACCCAGAAATAGAGTGCATCCCAGGCAGTCCATGTGTGCCATCAATGAACTTTAGAATAGCACATATTCTCTCCTTAGAATCTGTTAAGAAACATAGAAATGTTTAGTTGGCCACTAAGCTGGTTGGCACTTCATTACTGAGGGATATAACACTGCCTTCTCCCATAACAGCTCTTTATTTCATTTGGTTAATGAGCAATGCCCTGAATCATGAGTATGAAAGCTAGAGCATTTATCAGCTTTCCCATCACCCAGGGCATTGGATTTGGCAAAGGGGTTTCAGCCTATATCCATACCTATGGAACCAGTTTCCACAAAATATAATCCATGAAACTGGAAAATTACCACAGTACCACAGTATTATGGTGTGTTCTTGTTAAAAGGAACAGCTAAAAGGCCACTGGAAATACCACAAGGAGTGAGGGAGGAAGCTGAATCTGAGCACCAGCCACACTTCACTTTCCCATAGCCCCTTCTGAGCGTGGAAGTGTCTTGAAAACAGCAGGGAAGTTGTAGCTCATGTCGTGCTTGTTTGGCCCTTTGCACACAGAGCAACTTCTCATGGGACGAGGCTCAGAGAAATGACACAACATCTACAGTGAGTATCCACACTGTTTTCCCCTGGTTTCCTTACCTGGTTTTCCTAACCCAGGACCACCTAGGTCAGAGTTTTGGACAGCTGGTCCAACCAAAAGCCTGCCCTTTATCCTGCCCCACATTTCTGCCCTTCATGCGGGCGTTGTGATGATGTAAGGGCAGAGACCTACAAGGAGTCATCTCGTGTGGGTACCACAGAACTTGTCACTGGTTACCACAATGCATAACCACACACCCAACACTGCAGAGCTGTCTCTTAGAATTAATACAAGCCTTAGGCTACATGAACACATTAGTCTCTGATTCTTCATTTCTAAGCCCACTCAATTTTCAGGCCTACATCTTAACAAGATGCAAACCTAAAGTGCACAAAATGCATATTTTATACAGCCAGAATCCTTAGCCTCTGGAAGGTATCAACAGACCAATTAAAACCAAACCAACCAAAATCAAAAGCCAGACTACTGAAGCCCATTATCTAACACATTAACTTCTCTTGATTTGTCTTGGATAAAAGGCCAAGAAAATGAATATAGATTACACTGCTGGCTTACTTGCAACAGAACAGTAGAATAAACTGGTTTAGAAATAGTTATTTAACTCGATTTCTAGTTTGAGGATTGATTATGCAACCTTCATCAATGATTTATTTATTTATTTGAAGTTCTTTATCAGTCATTTTAGTACCAGAGGCAAAGGCTGTTCTCCTGTGGGCAAACTCCAGTGTAATATATACAGTGTAAGACTCACTGAAGTATTTATGGAATGAGGTATTTGCTTCATTTCTGGAACATGTAGAATTTGCTTTTCCACATAGTGGAAAACCAGCAGGTACTCCAAAGTGCCTGATTTCATCAAATGTACTGAACCCTTACTAAAGTCATATAGATTGGCATAGTGTATATGGTTATATTTACAATAAATAGATCGTAGCGTACTTAAAAATATCAAAAACTGTTTAGGATGGGAATGAAGTGAAAACTTCAGTCTTCTTTAAAAATTATTTGTAATGACACACCATGTGCATTTTTGGCCTGTATTTATTGCTTTTGAAAATCAACTTGCCATGTCCTTTCTGGTTTTCTTTGCCAGCTGCCATTTCGCACTCTAGTCTAGACATAATTATGCTTTGCTCAGCTGCAAAAATACCTCTTCTTCTCAGAAATAGGATCTTTTCTTTCAAACACAGAGGTGACAAAGGCTTCTGTATTTTGCATTTTAACAACAAAAAAGGGAAGAGGAGGTCTAAGAAAAAGTAGCCTACAGAGGATCAGAGGTGCCCAAAAAAGTGCAAAAATTGTATTGTTTTAAAGAGAGACATTTTTTTTCCCCCAACATTGTTGTTGTGTTATTGTGGTTCTTTATAAAGTAGAAAATTTATACAAAGTGATGGATTTTAGTATCATTATTTGTCTTGACTGTTCCAGAAGAAAGGAAAAACCAGAAAGGCATCAAGAGGAGGACTTCCTAGTTTCACTTAAGAATTGTTGCAAATTCGTTCAACCAGATCCAGTTTTAAAGGTTTTATTATGTGGTTCTGCCACTCTGCATGAGAGAGGAGAGATAAGGGAGCAGCCAGACAGCCAGACAGCTCCTGAGCATATATGGGAATTCACAAGGCCACTGGATATTGATTTGACATGGACAGGTACAAAATACACTCCGGAACAACAGCTCTGGGGCACTACAGTGCAAGTAAAAGTCCAATATCCTACTGTATTAAGCAACTGTTCTCCTTATGTTTTATTCCAAATAGACCTGTTATGCTCTATACCAGAAGTAAATGGATTTTAGTGGGGAGTCTTGAACAGCCCTGGCATTGTCACTGTCCCTTGAGGATTTCACACAGAGAGAAGGAGGGAGAGCTTGTGCCTCCAAACGATTTCACTGCACAGGAGACAGCTAATGAGTAACACACATTTGCTCCAGTTAAAGAATCCTACTGAGGCAATTTCTTCCTATCATAAAAAGTAATTTTATAAATACACTTAAACTGTTTTTCTTGAATGTGGAGAGGTAAAGAGAAACCCAGCATAGCTGGAGACAAGAGAGAAGATGGGATCTCCAGTCACTGTCCAGGGAATGCTATCTAGCTTGATGTCCCAGCAGGCAAAATGCCATGTACTCATTACTGCATGTGCTCCCACTCACTGTTACTGAAAGCCATTGTTAGCTTGGAGAAAGTGGTTTGGCTGCACCTTTCGGAGTGAACTCCACTCAACTGGGTCCTTGAAGGTGGCTTTCTAAAAACCATATTGGTACTCCCTCTTCATCTTTTTGTGTCTATGCTTATTAACAAAATACCTGAACAAGTACATTGAGATGAAGAGAGAGGGAGCTGCAACAACCACTTGCAGAATACCACCAAGTTCAAACATCACTATGATCTTCCTCAAAGTCAGTAGAGATGTGCCAAAACTGAAGGTGTATTACAGGCTGTCCCAAAACCTCCGATATGTTCCAAGTTCAGTAGATATGTCTAAAGTTAATTCAGAATTGCACCTGGGCTCAGCCATGCCAGGAAAGTGTTGCCCTATGGAAGTCAGCCCTCCCTGGCATTGCACAAGGAGGATGACCATCCATACTCCTCACAGGAATGAGCTGCATAAGGCACAGTAGAGCCCAGTTGGGGACAGGCAATTAGATAATATAGAGCAGTGCTAGGGCTTGAATGTTGAAATTAGGGGTTTGCTGGTAGCAGTCTCTTGCCTTCCACATGTAAAGTAGTAGAAAGCTTTCTGAGCCCATCCTGCACAAAATGCAGTCACTATTTGGTCTCTGATGGGAAAACGTTAGCATAAGCAAAGGGCTCTAGGCCAAGGAAGACTGGTAACACTATCTCTAGTCTCCTCACTTTCATAATTAAAAGGAGGAATGGAAAAAGGATTTAGATTGTATTGAAAGAAAAGGCACCAGGGAGCAGATTCAATCTTTGAGTCATCACAGAAATTCTCTAAAATTCAATTACAGTGATGTGGATCTGACATAGGATGTATCATTATAGTACCCTAGAGAAGGTATATAAAAGCGTATTGTAAAGTTTCTACAAGGCTTCATCAGGACTATAATATAGATAAGTCTCATTGTTTCACATATTTTGTGGCTGCTCTAACTTAATTTTCAGGGGTGCCATCATGTAATTATCAAAGATTATTAAGTTTTATGCCCCCAGATCTTGCAGGTTAAGTCTGCAAGGGAAAGAGTTCAAACTTATTATATATAAGTGAAGATGTAATTAGGCTCTGGAGAGTGAATAAATAAATCACACCAAGTGAAAAAGGGCAACCTATCTACCAACAGACCAGCATATTTACAGAAGAAGTTAATGTCATACTATGAAACATCAATTTAAACTACTGGAAATTAGAAGGTCTTTCACAGAACCTTGACTTTTAGCCACTCTGCATTTCTTTAAATATGAAATCTGTCCACACTGACTAATGTTTTCATCTTTACAAATAAAGATGGGTCACAGTGACATAATATTGTATGTATGGCCCAGACTTTTCCTTCAGCACTCACCATTGAATTGCAAGTCTACAAAATATATCTATTTTTAAATTTACCACAAATTCACAAGGAAAGAACGAGACTGATTGTGGGTTTATCTTATCTAATTATAGGTGGCTTACTGCCATCTGACATGCCCTCAGTATCTGAGGCTTCTGAGTGGGGCAGGCAGGAATGACATAAGACTTGCAAGAGGTCTGCTCCTCTGTGAAATAGCAGCTGAAGGCAGGGGGCATAGCAGGGTCTGAAATTACTCTAGACTCATTAGGATTTAGTAATTTTTTTCCCTGTGGGGTTATTGAGCTGCACAGTTTGAGTGCTGGCTAAAGGACTCAGGTGTTTTGGTCACTGGGAGAGGTCCCAAGAGAGTTTTGATCATCAGCCTATGTGGATCAGGCACTTAATGTGGGCCTGTGTATTTATCAGTCTATACCTTTAGCGTGATAAGGGAAAAAAAATAAGACTTGCTGGTTGCAGTAACTTCAGCTTGAAAAAATGTGGTGGAAATAGTGGTTAAGAGATGATAAGAACAGGCAGGAATTTGCAAAGGCTAAAAAGATCAACCCATCAGTGACCAGAGATCAAGAAACATGGGTGATGCTAGCTGACCTTCCTGCCTGTGTGAAGATAAGAGCCTAGCTGATATCAGTGAACAGCATTTCTGAAAACATACTGAAAACTGAGAAAAATACCTTGTGTTTGAAACTTCATGCCATAATATCAAGTTTTTTAGGCCATGTCTAAAGCATCAAGTATCTATCACTTGTCAGGCAGAAGTGTTTTCACAGCTCCAAATGGCTCTACTTGTATGTCAAAACCTTACCTGGCAGAAGCTGATTTACTGCCAGAGTGTAGGGTCTGCCATCCCCCTTTTGACTGCTTGGCACAGCCTCAAGGTGCCAGGGCACCTTCCCAGCTACTCAGCCTGACCCAGGCCCTTGGCAGTCCCAACTGAGATGTGGTGCACATCAGTCTTGCTTTCACAAAATTCAATTTCTTGGACAATCCTCTGGTGGTTCATAAATTTCATTGGAGTAGCTGTGTCTGCTGCATTTGTGGTGTGAGGCAAGGGAGGACATTTAGAGCTTTGGGTGAAATTCAGGGAGCTTTATGGAAAATGCAGCTTTTTAAATGAAGAGTAGATTTCTTTGAGCATTTAATGGGAATACAGTTCATGCTTTTTGGATGAGGCACTTCTGAGAAAATTACTAATTAATTATTGCTACTTGTATCCAGACTGTTTACTTTTCAGCTTGTTATACTACAGTATAACTCTGATAAAATTGAGATGTTAAGGGCTGTTCAAACTGTTCACAATATAAACTAGGACTTCTGGGTCTTTTTAATGTCTTGTAACACCATTTTTGCTTCTGGTAATATGAAGATAAAACATACACAGCAAACCCATTCTGCTGTGAACTTTACTGATCCTGGGCCAGCACAGTTCCCAGTGCCACCTCAGCTCCCCCTCTTTTGGCATTGTGTGCAGTCATTATCTGAATGTCTCACATCATTGCACTCTACAGCACAGCCCTCTGCACACTTCCAAAGCCCATGCCCCTCCCTAGTCCCCTACCACCTCTCACCACCCTGAGTTCCTTCACCCAAAGTCTTTCCCCCATGTCCCCTCCACGACAATCTTGTTCAGTTTTCATCTTGCTACACAACTCCATTCTCAGTCTTGCTATCCAGTTCCAGTCCCAGTTTTTCTCTTCCTCCTCCGAGTCCAAGGTTTCCTCACAAGGTTTTTCTCCTAATCTGCTTGGCATGCCTACCCCTTGCCCACTCTGAATTCAAATAATTCTTTTTCTAGTCTTCCCAAGCACTGGCAAAGTTGTTGAAATTGCTGAGTGTGGTCTTCCAGTGCCAGAACACTCTTATTACCCACCTGGAGAACAGGATTTGAAGAGTGTTGCCCAAGAGGGGGTGGAAATGCCTACTTTAGTCTAAAGAAAGAGGGTAAAAAATATGCAGGAAAACAAAAAACGCAAGACCAGAGAAGGTTCCTAAGATTTTAAGAAAATTAACAAACTGGGAGTGATTTGTAACTGTATTTAAAGATGGAGCAATGTTCCAAATATTCCTAGGAATCAAGAATCTCAAAATATGCCAGTCAATAACTAAGCCTAACAGCACTGCTGGAAGGAAAGCACAGCCTCCATCAAACCAGCAGATCACAAGCTGCAGAGGCAGATGCAGAAGCCAAAGTTCACATTTCACAGGGTACTCTAAAGGACTAGCTCAGAAATATTATAGTACAATATTTAGTATTTTTATTCATGTGAAAGAGCATAGAAAACTGCCTGCAGTGTTTACCTGGGTGTTTTTTTTTGCTTGTTCTCTTAGTGTGAATATAATGTATAGATATGTTTAAATTAAATTATATATTTGTGCATGCAAATCATGTTTCTTACACGTAGGCAGAAGTCTCCTCAGATGTTGTATGCGCAATTTAAGAGGCAGCTTTGAACATTTGGTCCTGTATTTGCCTGAAGGAAAGGAATTCAGTACATTAAGATTACATTCTTCTCTGCCCAACCTGAGCAGTTCATTGAGCATGTTGGGTCACTGACTCTGTAAGCATTTAAATTAAATTTTCTTAACAATTACAGTAATTAAGTCTCTCCTAAATTACAAATTAAGATCATCTGGATGCATTATAGAAGCAAAAGTGGTATTAAGGGGGGAGAGAAAAAAGTTTATAAAGTCTTCAATTATTTGTAATTTTAGAGACAAGTCTGTGTTTTTACAGACCAGGCTGTGCTGTTGCTGTGGGTGTGTAGGATGAGGCACCCCTGAAGTACATCCTGGCCACTGTCTCTGTTCCTGCTGCTCTCCCTGCACTTTGCATAGTCTCTTAAGCTGTCTGAGGGTTTTTGTTAGGTACACCAAAGTGCTGATGTGAGTTTGCTGTAGCAAATGTATCTTTAATGTGAACGTACCTTCAAAGTCAATCCAATTAGTTTGGCTCCCATATCTTTCTCTGAAGGCACAAGCTCTTACAACATCCATGCAAGCTGCCAGCACAGAGAGTTTTCCACTGGTGTTGAACAGGAGCTGCTCCAACAGTGGCTCATTGACTTCACAGACACTCTTTTCATGCTCACTGATGTTACTGAGGAGTCTTGCCTGGAGCAATCAATACCCTGGGCCAGAGAACGCACAGGAAAATGCATCAGTTTGAAACAAAATCTTTGGTGGCTGCCAACACTTGGATCCATTTTTCTCTGTCTTCATCCTTTAGTTTAAAAGAAAAAATGAAGAGGATGAAAGCCTTTAACCAGCAAGCAATGAAAATTCTTGGTAAAGGTCTCGGTGTAAGCCCTCAATTTAATTCAGGCCCAATGTACCAGGGGAGTACTTTGACTACTGTGTTGCTAGCTGTGCTGGAGAGGGAAACAAACACACATGCCTCTCACACACCTACATATGCCTTTTAACCTGAGGGTATTTTCCCAGGAATTAGAATTTTTAAATTATCTTGAAAAAAGCTTTGAATTTCTTTTGGGAAAGGATCCCGACCAGTTCAGCTGATACATTGTAGGAACTGAGGGCAAGGTAGGTAAGGTGTGTTCTGGTCTGAGAGAGGTGATGAACTGCTTCAGCACAAACAGAACTGGGATTCTACCTCTGAGCAAGCACATGTCCTTACAGTTCACCTCTAAAATGGAAACAAGAACAATATTTGAAGAACAGCCCACCAGTGGACAGTAGATGATATAGATGATGGTGTCACCCACGTCTCCTGACTACCTGCTAACCTTGAGTCACCTGCACTTGGATGGAGGCAAGGCTGGGTTTGATCTGTTTCACTAGCTGACAGTTTCAATTTATTATGGATTTTGAATTTTAGTAATACACCACAGCCATATATTTCAGGTGATACAATACCATATTAAAATATTAATCAAATGTACAAACCATCTGCATTCATGAAGGGAAGTAATCTGCCAAGGAAAAAGTTATAAACAAAATGGGAATTCATTGCACTGTGTTTGAAAAATGTGCTACTGGCATGTATTTGAAAAGCACCCTGAATAATTCCTCTTAATACAAGCTTCCTGGATTAAAGATGAATTACATATATTAAGAGTAATAAAAGTGTAATTGACCTTCAGGGGTATGAATTTAAACTCTCCTTTCACTCTGGAGAAAGAGCTGACTGGTAGTGAGTTGAATTGTTTATTCTACTAGACATAGAAATTTATTTTGGTCAGACTCATGATCTAAGCCTTTTTGATTTTGTTCACCACTTAAGTGACAGACAAATTGTGACACCACTCTGGTTATTTCTACCCATGATTTTATGGTCCAAATTTAAATTAGATTTTGGTTTGGATGAAAGCTAAAATCACCACTAATTTAAAAACCTCATTTTACAAGATGTTTATAAACTTAATACCATTCATGCCCTGTTTATACTCTTTTATTAAATTGATGATCATGTATTTTGTATCAAAAAAACTTATGACTATCAACATTAAAACAAATGCTTAAAACACTGCTCTAGTTACCTTCTCTAAGTGATTCCTTCAAGAATACTCCAGGGTTTATACAATCTTTACACACAACAGAATTAAACAGACTCCAAACTGAAAGCCTCCAGTTCTATGCTAAAAGCAAGATGTTTACAGGCTCAGGACATGCTTGAAATATCTACAAATAATTCTTGCAGGTTAATTCACTTTTTAGGTGGGTGAATGGCTTTAGTATCCTGTAGCTATTTGAAGAGGAATAACTGCTAACTAAAGAATTACCTCGCCTATATACCCATGACTGTAACAGTGAAATATAAGCTTTAATATGCTGGTGACTACTGCTCTTGCCAGGTGACAAAGCTTGCTGTGGTCAAGTTTCAAATAACTTCTAAGGGATGGAGCCTGATCCATGAAAAGTGATTGGTGTGCAAACCTGACACACTGAGTCCGCTTTTGTCAGCCCTGGCTAGCTCCAGACCCAGCAGTCAGGAGGGGCTGCCCCCAGGAAGCAGCACAGGCGTTATCCAAGGGCTGTGCAGTGCCAAGGAGCAGAGCAAGGATGAGAGAGGAGCCTCCTGTGTGCAGGTCTCAGAGTGGGCTTTATTCTGAGACAGGACAGTGACAGAAAACCCCAAAGCACTGCTGTGCAGGGGGTTTTATACGGCAATAAAATCAGGGGTGTATACCAATAAGCAACCAATGAGGGATTAACTGGGGTGGAGTGAGGGGAATGCCAATAATGGGCCCAAACCAACTGGGATAGGTGGGAGGAGAGGGGGGATCACAAGCCCCAATAGAGCATCGAGATTTGGGTGACACCCTGAAAAGCCCAAGCGGTTGAAAACGTAGATTATTGGACAAAATATGAATTGACAGAGTAGGTGCTGGAATAAAAGGTGAGGAAATACCATATATAACTGGGGTTGACATTCTGGGGATTGACATAGAACATTCTATAACAAAAGGAGGGTGCAATTTAGGAATAAACTAATCTGGAAAAGTGTGGGGGAACCCAGGGACAAACCATTAACAATTGAAAATAGCAATTATCAACAAAACACACACCACAACACAAACCAAGCGCAGGGAGTCAGTCACCAGTTGAGTATGACGGCGCTGGAGACTAGCTTTGCCTGGCTGGCAAAGAGGTTATATAAACATAAAGCAGAATTAGGCATCTGAGACTGAATTTAAGGACTTACTCAAATTACTTTGCAACTACAAACGACCATGTGTTGATTTTGGTAGCAGGGGGTACAGGG
>VYXF01007307.1:1101598-1201131 GCA_013397295.1 Polioptila caerulea
AGAAGCTTCCACCATGTCTTACACAGCCAATCTCTAATGGCTCTGATGGTGGACATGCTTCTGGCCCAGTTAGAGAGGTTGGTAACGCCTCTGTGATGACATATTTAAGAGGAAAAATCAAAACAGCACACAGGCAGTTTTTTCCAAGGGTGGCAAGACACAATGGCCACTGCCATCCCGGCCTGTGGCAGTGCCCTCCCCATGGCCGCCGCCATCTCGGTGTAGGCCACAGCGAGCCTTGCCTGCCTGGCCACCCCTGGCCAGCCACACTACAGGCAGAAGGGCAGGCACAGTGGCAGCAGCCTCTCCTTCCCAGTACCCCCCATGAGGAGAGGCATTAAATAGTGCCAGGGCTGTGGCAGCCACCACGGACGCAGTGGCGGCCAGGCCGCATGGCCAACAGCAGAAACATGGCAAGCACTTCCCCGACATGGAACCTAGACGAAATCAATCTCTTGGTGCTGCGGGATCCTGCAGGGGTCTTTGAATTAGTGAAGCTTGTTGGCAGTGATACCTAGGAGCAGTTTTTCTTCTGGTCAGAGAAGATGAGGAAGTGATGACACTTGAGGGAAAACAACATGGCAGCACCAAGGTCAGTGGAAAAAAAAAAAGAGGAGGAAGAGGCGCTCCAAGCACCAGAGCTGAGATTCCCCTGCAGGGCNGCATCAGAGCTGAGATTCCCCTGCAGGTCTTGATGAGGACTATGGTGAAACAAATTTCCCCGTGTGTTGTGGTGTGTGTTTTGTTAACTATTCATATTTTCAATTGTTAATAGTTTCTCCCTATGTTTCCCATATTTTCTTTAAGTGGATGAGTCCCTAAGTTGTACCATTCCCTTAGTGTAAATTGTTATCTGTCAAGCCCCAGTTTGCCAAACCCAGTGCTCCTTATGTGGTATTTCCCCTCCCCTTGTTCCAGCACCTTCCTGTCTGTCATTGTTCCCCTCATGTCCATCATAGTTACCCTCCCTCTTGTTCCAGTACCTTCCATTCCAGCCACCCCTGACCCAACCTGGGAAGCATCCAACCCCCTGGGCGTGTCGGGCTGTCACCCAAACCTCGATGCCCCATTGGGGCATGTGACCTTCTTTCTCTTCCCACCTACCCTGGCTGGCCTCTGTGTGTGATTGACTTCCCCTCTCTCCCCCTCTGTTGTTCCCCCATTGGGTTGAATATTGTATCCACCCCAGTTTTGTTATAGTATAAAATCCTCTGCACAGCACCAGCAGAGGTCCCCGGTCTTAGGTCTTAGTAAACACCCCTTAGTAAACACTTTAGTCTACTCACAGCCCATGGTTGCTTCCCAAAACCTGTGTCACTGCCACTTGTTCCTACACTGAACCAATGATAGCTGGGATCTGCAGAGCTCGCAGGGGTCAGTCTGTGACCCCTGTGTTGTCGCACAGCCGGGATCGTGCACCGTGACACTCCTGTAATGCATGAACTTCACAGGGGATGCAGAGATCCACTCACAGCCCATGTGAAGAGCGCTCACACCGGAGCAGGAGGAGGCCACAGAAAGCTGCGATCCAGTGGGAAACCCAAATGGAGAGAGAGGGCCCTGCTTCCAGAGATGAAGAGAGAGAGATAGAGCCCTTGTTTCCAAAACAAAGCAGCCTATCCTTAGACATCTGCACCCTGTGGACAAGTGACCCACGCCACAACAGTTTTGGGAAGACTATTTGCCCATGAGAGGGACCTCCCGGTACAGCAGAGGAAAGACTCCTCTCCCTGACTGAACAGAAGATCTTGAGTGATGAACTGACCAAAGCCCCCAAGCCCTGTCTGCCTGCGCTGTTGGTGGGAAGGAGGGAGAGGCTGGGTGAAAAAAGGTGTTTTAAAGACTTATTTTACTTCTCATTATCCTCCTCTGACTCTGTTAATAATAAATTTACCCTATACCTTTTAATTTGAACCCATTTTGCCCTTAGAGTGTTTTTATCACAGTCCTTACCTCAACTCATGAGCCCTTCATAATTATTTTTTTCCTCTCCTCTGCCCTACTGTAGCAGAAGAGAATGAGGGAATGACTTTCATGGATGCCTGGCATTTGGCCAGTATCAAACCATGACATACTGTATTGTTTGGTTACATGCTGTGCTGTGCTGTGCTGTGCTTTTTACTAGACTTTGCTTCCTCTGCTGCAACATCTAAACAGAAGTAAAGGCAAAGAGATGCAGGAGAAGAAGGAACATCTGAGCACTTCAGGCAGCCAGTGCAGCCTCCCTGCCTTCTTACCCTGCTCCCCAGGAGATGGATGATACAGGACTGACAGAACGATTCATCTTTTGGAGCCATTGCAATCCCACCACAGAATATATCAAATGCTGTATATTGTGATACAGCATGATATATCAGTCCTGAGGCATTTGAAATCAAACATCTGAAATTATTGGGCATATTTGGTTATCATTACTCCTCTGTCTTCCTCCCTTTTCTATTACATCAGGTTAACACCACCTGTTTTAGAGAGAAGTTGTATTGATTGATACAATCAATATTGCTCGTAAAGCTCTGGAATACTGAGTGTTTTACAAGAGACATCCACAGTACTTGGCAACTTCCATAAGAAAGTTAATATATGTGTAGCAGGGTTTGCTATTGTGTCATTAATAATGTTCCTGCTTGCACTTTGCATAAAGAAGAAGAGAAGGGCTCTTCTAAGTGCTGTATCAATGTACATTGACTGAGGCATGTCCAGTGTCTGGGGGCTGAAATTGCAGAGACAAGCCACTGTGGGCATATGGTGGATTCTGGTTTTGCCATGTTAGTTCTGGTCTTCTACTGAGTCTCCTCTTCCCTTTACAGTCATATGTGTAGGTATGTGGCTGTCTAGCCAGGGATATACATATGGATACAAGAAGCTTGCAAATTTTAGATGTCAAAAGAAAAAAAAAACTCAAACAAAGCACTGAAAAAGTAAAAACCAACCTTTAAAATTATATTTACCTTTGGTCATTCCCAGTGTTCTCCCTCTCTTCTTCTGTAAGTCTTCCCTCATCTTGTTCTTGCTAATCTTCATAACTTTCTTCTCCTTTTATGTTAATGTTTCCATCCTTCTAGCCTGTCATTGTCCCATTCTCTTCTTTGATCCCTCAAACCTAACCATTGCTCTATGTTTTCCTCTCTTCCTTTCCTTCATTTGTCTCCTCTCTCCTCTCACATTCTGTTTCTTCCCAGCTCTTGCATTTTTCCTGTACACAGGGATGAGTTATTACAAGCATAGGAGATTTCTCTTCCTTGCATATCGCTCTACAATGCCAATAACACTAACAAGAAATAATTTCAGGGGTAAAAGTTGGTTCAATTTCCACAGTGTTGGAGCATGTTCACTGTAAAGAAAGTTTTGATAATTGAATAATTCACTTTTCATTGTAAAAATGCAAATAGCAATATTCAGAGATATATAACTGTGTCAGATCAGTGTCTATAGTAGCAGAAAGCAAACCACAAATCTTACTTTCTCCAAAATTTAAATCCTTAAGTCAAAATCTATGTTATGATGAAGTTTCCTAATGGAAGCTGTTGGTAAATATTAGCATAGGCAAAATTTCTCCCTTTTTTCTGTGACCGAGAAACTCGTAGTCTGACTTTCCAGTACTTTTATTGTCTCTGACAAATTGATATCAAAGAGAGACATGGATAAAACTGGACTGTTCACAAAAGATAGAGAAAATACAAAGTCAGCTTGGAACAGAACATTAACATGTCAGTAAGTATGCATAATTTACATTGAATATACACATATGTTAAGGACACTCCTAAAGTTTAGGATTATAAAGAAACTTTCTGATGTTGGCATCTTCTGTGAAGGATGATTTCAGCAGAGAAAATCTGAAATTAAATAAGATAGGCAAGAACATTGAAGACTGAAGAAATCTCTCCTAGTACTGCAAAAGTTTGGAATAACAAATGACTAATCCAGAAGCATCAGAGATCAATGTTCTTTAATATCCATAGTTCTCTCTCCTCCCCAAATAATGAAACCTCAAAAAATGTGACCTAGTTTTAGAAATAAAATAGGGGAAGAAAAAGAAACCAGCAGTTTGACAAATGCCTTATCTGGAGAATATACATCAAGAAATAAAACTTAGTGAAGTTATATGGAAAGACATTGGTAAAGCAAGTGATTTTACAACAGTAAGTACAGAAATGCCGATGAAGAGGGAAGGTCAGCATATATGCAAAAGTGAGAAATTACAATGCAAAGCAATACATGCGAACAAAAATGCTGCAAAAATGCAGATTCAAATATAGTGTAACACAGTAAATATCTACTTGTCACTGGTTTAAAGTGCTGTATCCAAAGTCTAGATCAAGTGTTTGAGCTAATGACTGTCCTAGCATCCAGGGTTTTTATTAAATCCATATCAAAACTCCAGGAGATGTTTGTGATGCATGAAGAGGCCTCTTAAGAATATTTTTGATACCACAGTGTATCTCAAGCGTCCTGTATTCCATTTGTTCCTGGCCCTTTGGTTTAACTCATTCTTAGCTTCCTCTCTTCCCTTGACTTTTCAGATATTTGAGAAAGGTTTGTGCTCAGATCCATCCTCCTGTGTTCTCCAAAGCCTTCCTGAGTTTTTGAAAGACTGGGAAGAAAATACTATATAACAAATAAGGTTACAGAACAAAGGTGTTCTTTCTCAGCAGCAAGGGAAAGGGTGTTTTCATTTGGTTTTGTTTTAACTACTTCTGCAGTAGTTGGCATGAGTTCTTCCTTTCAGGAAAGGATTAATGATTAATATATTTGTTAATTACACTCATTCTAGAAGGCACAGAAATACGTTGTTAATTATTTGAAATATTTATCGCAAACTCAAGGGCATGGTTACCGTGGGTGTTTGAGCTAAGCTTATTGCTTTGCAATTTTCAGAACAAGGTTCTTGCAAACTAGGAACTAGGTTCTTGCAAAAGACATAATTCTGAAAATCAGAAATATATTTAATTGGGCTAGCCTGAACAGTCTACATGAAGATTTGGAAGAAGTTCTCCAAATGCTATGTAGGGTTTTGTGACTTGGTAAGCAGTTTCAGTTCCCAGATACTGTGAGGCTGGGGGCTTGTGATGAGGCAGCTGGAGAAGTGAGTCAGTTAAACCTGAAGAATCACTGAAAGATACCATTGGAAATAAACTGAACTTTTCTGGCTGTAAGAAACCTTTATCAGACTAGTATCTACATAAACCAGCACCCATGTGTGTTTTCTCTGGCCTAATAAAAAGTGTGGCATCAGAATGCAGTGCCATGGTTCTTGGGCAGATAAAACCAGTGAAGGGCAACCCCATGGATGTAGGAAGTGTTGAGGGAGAAAGGCTGATGGTAGTGGTAAGTGCTGCAATAAATCTGACTGAGGAAACTAGGTGGGTTATGAAGGAAAGGAACAGGGTTGGAAGTGCTGGATGAGTACACTCACGTGTAGTCATCGGTCTAACATCAGTGAGTCCAACTTTTGAAGTAGGCAGGATGCTAATGGGAGCCCTTTGCAGGTGTGTGCTTGTAATTTGGTAATTTTGTATTTTGGGAAATAAATGTAAGCTCTGGGAAAGGGGCCCTTTATCAAGCACACCTCCAGAAGCGTTGGCTTTTCATTCCTAGAAGGTTCTAATCAATTATTTAATTTTCCTTCTTACAGTATCTTTCTCAGCTCTTAGTGTTGCAATAAAATGAATGTCACTTCTGAGAGACAATGGGCATATTTAGACAGCTCAACTTTAGTTATAAACCAGGACAATTTTCTATCACAAAAGGAGAAAGTATCTCCAAGGGCTATAATCCTCTCTCCTTCTCCTCATGTACCACCTCTGTATGCTGGTGTCTTGTGCTGCAGAGGGGCAGGGGGATACCAGCCCCTGCAGAAAAGGGAGAGAGAAAATGCAAAAGGGAGAGTCACATCAGCTTTACTTAGCTGATGACAGCAGCAAGAACACACACCAGGCAATCCCACTGTCTATTTTAGGCATGTAGTACAGGCACTTCTCGTGTTATTCTACCTCTCCCACAACTTGAAGGAAGACACAGGCCCTTTGGACAAACTTAAAAAATATTGCAATAACATGCTTTGCCCTTGGGCTGCCACTGGTGGGACCACAGGTAGGGTGGAAGGATGATTATGTGACAATAGATATTCATGTGCCATATAGACCTCCATTCTGATAGAAAAGGTAAGCAGTAAGAAGCCTCACAAGTCCCAAGTTCATAGGTTCATCATGGCTCATTCCTCCTTTCCTTTCTTGTGGCTGCATATACTTATTTTGTCACTGAGCTGGGTGCTCAGTGCAGGAATTCCACATGTCAAAGAAGATGGGTAGATATATGGATATCATAGGAGCTGAAAGGGGTAGTTAATACTTTCAGCCTGTTACCAGAAATCAGTGTGGCACCTTAAAAAAAATACTGACATTTTAATGGCTCTTTGACAAAGGTAGCTCTTCTTTCATGTTTACTTTTCCACTGTGGCTGGGTCAGCAAAATACGAGTTTCTCTTTTTCACACAGCATCTTTGCAGAGCAGCTTCTCTGGGCCAAATGACAGCACTGATAGGATGTGGACTTCAAGACCAAACCATGAGAAGTTCATGCAGAGGCAGGATCTTGGGCATCCATATTGCATTCTGATTTTTCCCTTGGCAGAGCCTAGCTGCCTTGAAGACTGGGAGAAACAGAAGAATGAAAATTAACCTAATTTGGCCCAAAAATATAAACCATAAAATTCTCAAGTGCCTCTCAGACCCACAGTGATAAACCATCCTCAGGAAAACATCTTGCTCCAGAAGTACTGGAACTAATGAATCCTGATTTCCTACAGATTTGTGTTCTGTGGGTTGACTGACTTGTGTGGTCTAAGAAGATGTATGCTTTTTGGGTGGCTGGAGAATGTGTGAGGTCTCTCTCTGTGTGGATTTGTTGCTTTCTCATAAGGTGTGTTCACAGTGTGCTTTCTCCAAATCTGGGCAATAAATTGGGGATGACTGTCTTTAGCCAGCTGCTTATTGTTAGAGGCTTCTGAGAATGTATCTTTATTGGCCAATAGATTGAAATGCAATTAGGAGGGAACACAAATATTGTATAAGCCTTGCTTCCACAGGCAATGGGGATAAACAACTATTGTTTTCCCTCTGCCCTCTGCTCCACACTATCTTCTGTCTTTTGTGGTCCTGCTGCCTTTGTCTCTTCTCAGGAATGGATGTACCCTGTGGGCTATAGGGAAGCCCACTCTTTCCTGGTCTAGTCATAATTTCCAATGAACCTGCCCTGATACTACCACCTTCATCCTTGTCTTTCTTATAACTTTTTCAGAAAGGAACTAGGTTCAGGAACAATTCACCTGCTGCTAAGAGAGGCAGTCCCTGTGGAAGGTCAGACAGGCATGGTCATGTTCTGTCTGTTGTAATGATACCAGCCATAATCTTCTGTGCTGGTAAGAAGGAAGCAACTTGGTGTGTAGTCCTGGGTCAGCTTTTGACAACTGGAACCGTTGTATTGAATATGTTTCTTAATAAAATGGAAAAAATGCCCAATTATATTTTAATGTTGATTCATACTATCGAGTTTGGAAGGTGTTAGATAAGAACCAAAGCACCCCTGCTTTCAATGCATGCCTTTGCCCAATGGGATGGTGACTGTAAGGTCAGCTACAGAATGACAAGAACAACACACACCAGAATATAATTAAGAATCTTGTATCCAACAAGGCTGAAAGGTCTCATTTGAAAAATATTTTCCACTAAGCAAGCACTGTCTGTTTTTTGTACTAAATATTGGATCTCAAAAAAGGAGGTGCAGTGTCGATATATTACTCCTTTATGACCTCTGAGTTAAGTGCTCTAACTGCTCTCAAGCCTTATGCAGGTGGGCTGGGTGTTTTTAATTTCATTTACTTTCACTTTATTAATAAATAATGCTATCTGAGTAGGTTGTTTCACATTTTCTGATTTTAAGGAACGCTGTCTTTGCAGAAATACTGGCAATTCCCTTGCACAGAGCTAGCTGACACCCAGAATTCGAAACCTTTCAAAAGTACAACTGTATAAGAATGTTTCAATTTTGCTTGGGAAGAAAAGAATCAATAGTTCAGAAAGGTAGCTATGACATTTTCAATTTGAAAAAAATCTAGGTTATTTTTTAGAATTTTCTAGAAGCAGCAGGGAGCTGTATGTGCTCCTAGGGAACCAGTGATTCCTGATGTCTTCCATGCTGTCCCTCCCTGGTAAGAGTCTTGAGGGAAGACCAGGGAGTCTCCAAAACTGCGACTGCAAAATAGGAAACTGAGTCGGGCTTCAGAGGACGCACCCCAAATTATCTGAAAATGAGGTATTTCTGCAGGATAGTTTGATTTTGCCGCAGCAACACTCACTAAATTGAACCAGTTCAGTCATCAAACTGCCCCCTCACTTCTGCTCTCAGGAGCTCCCCAGAATAATTTCCCTGCTCCGCACCCCAGGCTCTGGCCCCCTTCTCTCAGCCAAAGCAGCTGAACCCTCCTGTTCACCAGCCAAACCCGAGCTCGGCGGCGGCGGGCATGGCCGCGGGACTCCTCCTCATCCTGCCGCGCTCCTCTAGGTGGGGCAGGCGAGTTTTGGCCGAGTGGAGCCCGCTCCGGCGCCCGCGGCTCTGCCGAACTTCCCGGCGGAGAGCGAGGGGAAGGAGAAGTTGCGAAGGGACGGCGGGGCCGTGGGCTGACGGCTCCGAGGTGTTTGGGCTCAGTGGGACCCAACTGGGGACATTCATGAGAAACTCTGCGAGCGGAGGAGACGCGCGCTGGCACCTGTGAGAGCCCGAGCGAGCGGGACCCCGCGCCCTGCGCCCGCCGGAGCAGCGCTTCTCCGGGCTTCGGGGCCGTGAGCCCGTCTGTGCAAGGTAGGCTCCCGTCTCTGTGCAGGGCAGGCTCCCGTCTCTGTCCAAGGCAGGCTCCCGTCTCTGTCCAAGGCAGGCTCCCGTCTCTGTGCAGGGCAGGCTCCCGTCTCCGTGCAGGGCAGGCTCCCGTCGAGTCCGTCGGCTGCCTCTCCCCAGAGCCAGCGTGCCTGTGCTACGGGATCCACTCTGTGGCGGGGATGTCACTGAAGGCTGTGGCTGGAAATCCTGTTGGGTTTAGGCTCCGTTTGAAAGAGGTCTGCTATCCAGTTTATCTGCTCCTAGCACAGGGCTAAAGAACTGCTTTTTTTCTGTGAATGCTAGAAAATGTTCCTGGTAGTGCCTTTGGTTAGAAGTTCAAGTTTCTTCACAGAGAATGTGTGGTAGACTTTTTTATTATTAGAAGTGCTGATATTCTGACTGGTTTCTAAACGTTAGAGGATCCAGTGGGGTTTTTATTTCAATAAAAGTATAAATTTCTCCAGAGGATAGTGGAACCTCTCTTTTGGGTTTTGTGTTAACGTCGCAAACTAATTTGCCTGAACTTTTTACACTGCTACTATACTTTGGAAATTCCAACCACCGCTGTAAAATAACACAGTGTTGTGATAGTGTTAGTGGCTGACTGCATGCATATTTGAATACATGTTCATAGCATTCTGATGTTTATTTTCCCTGCTTCCACAATCTCACTGTAAAAGGGTACTCTGAGACTGAGGTCCAGAGAGGAAAGCAGCCTGCTGCTCACTTTGAGGGGTACCTGGGCAGAGTGGTATTGCATACCTGCTCCAAGCACAGGACTCTCTAGCCATATGTGGTGCCGAAGTACCTTTGAAATGACCAGCTGTGCCTGGAGGGGCAGAGAGCTCAGCTGGGACTGCAGAACGTGCTCCAGTGGTGAAGTGGCCTTTGTGAATCTTGAACGACTATGAAAGATTGTCATTTGTACTGAGCTGGGTGGTTTTAGCTGCTGATGCTGCCATGGCTACAGCACTGATACTGTATGTTTGAAAAAGTGCAGCTAGACACTGGTATGCCTAAGAGAAAAGGTGTTTTCATTTTTACAACTAGTGAAGCTTTAGATGTTATATGAAAGGGCAATGGATGGCACTTAGGGTCTGTCCCCCATGGGCTGAAATCCTCCTCAGTAGTACAACAATGCCTAGGAGCTTAGTGACCACCACCTCCTTGGGGTACCACCCCAAACCTCTCTCCATGCCTAAACTACAAGGAAATCTTTCACACTTTTGGATGCTGTTCAATCACATAGACAAGCAATGGCTATGCTGCCTCTCCTCTGCAGCAGAGGTGGGAGTTGATGTTGTATGCTGCAGTTTTGAATGGTAGGTCTTGAAATGTTTTGGGCAAGTATTGGGAATCTCTATGGGATAAATCATGGGTGATCGCAAATTTTAAAAGGAAATTAATGTGACTGTGCAAAGTAGAGTCAAACCCCATGACTATTATCAGGATTACTCAGTTCTTTGTTCTTCTCTCTCAGAAATGTCTAAGTTGTACAAAGTGAAAAGAAATAAAGTTTGGTATCCTCTATTGAAGACCAGTACTGATAGGAAATTAACTGAGAAATTAAAAAGACAGGAACTGTCAAATAAAGGAAATATATTCAGCAGCAGCAAGTTTGGCTCCATACCACTCAGTGGGAACAATTCCACCTTCAGGTAACCTCCTGTGAACCCATTTTCACTGGAGATCATTGAGGATGGTGAAACTGTTACCAGAGCTTTAGCCCAGTTCTTTTGGTTGGTAGAGCACAGCGTAGCTGTGTTCTGTTTGCAATAATGTAGTCTGACCACAAGAAAGAGCTCAGATGAGAATGTGCCCAGAAAAAGCCAGCAGGCTTTTTTTTCTTTTTGTACATAGATAGCTTTTGCAGAAAACCACTGGCATAAATAGACTGATTTTTCCCTATTGCAGCTCGATGAAAAACATGTGATGTTTTAATTTTTCACATAGGATTGTGAGATGGTCATTTTCAAGGCATCACACTGAATTGTATGCCATGGAAATCATCTCACTGAAAGTGTTGAATAAAATGCAGTTTTACCATAGGGTTGTTAAGAGTTCCTCTGAAAATTACTTCATGTGGAACATTTCAACTTATGTGTTAAGGTGACATTTCTTGGAGGACTGAAATATTTTAACAGAGTCCAAAGTTTCTAACTGAACCCATATAGCTGTGCTGGATAAATTATCCAAGTCTCAGTTTTCAAGAAATAGCAGCATAAGCTTTTGAAGATTAGATTAATATTAAGATAAATGTTTTTCTCATGTTGTCATCAATGGAGGAATTCCCCTCTAATATCCTCAACAGAGTTGTTTCCTTTAACCATGCTAGGATGGAACTGGGTCTCAGATCATATCTGTGCTACTTCCCTTTTCAGCTAAAAGGTAGATCAACTGCAATGTGAGCTACTGCCTATAGCAGAATAACCAGAGAGGTGCCAGCATGGCCCCACCCTACATGAGTCATTGGTGTGAAGCTGAGTGTAGACCAGCCTTTCCATTCACTCCTGTAAAACATATCTCATTTCTCCCTCTGATTATTCTGAAACCAGGCCTTTACTGCCTTCTTTTGCCCTCCTGGCCCTCAAGACCCAGTATATATTTTATGATGCAATAGAAGGTTATTGGTACCCCTTTTTACTCAACAGCTCCCGAAGCAGCAGCCCTTGTTGCAGAAAACAAGAGCTTTCCTAACATGTAGAAAAGTTCTGGTTGGTGTGTCAATAGGTCAGGGAGGTATTTGAAAACACAGAGACACTTTCTTGCCATGTATATTCCAAGAAGGTAAGTCCCTATAAAGAATTAGATATTACTGAACAAGGATGGAATTGTGATATGTAAGACTGTCCACCTTGGCAAGATAACTGACCTATGCTGATGGTCACTTTATGGACAAAGTGTTTGACTATTCTTGTCCCAGAAAACTAAGAACCTTCTTACAGCAAAGACTAGAACATACAAATATTATTTGGAGGCAAAGTAACTTGCTGTTCCTTTGTTTGATTTATCACTCATCCAATTCTATTACAAATGGATGAGATTCTGGGCCCATGCAGTCAATGGCAGAACTCCCACAAGGGTGGTGTGCCCAGCTCTTGCTGGCTCCTTGGCAACATTCAGTGATCAAACACTGTTTCCTGAATCATATTAACTTTGCACACATTTCTTCTGACTTGACGTAGATCAGCTTTTTCAGTTTCTTTCCCCTGGGGAAATCAGAACAAAAGTAGAGAGAGGACGTTATTTTCAAATTCAGAAGGAGTCCATTAGAAACAAAAGAATAAAAAGATAAACAAAAACTAATTAAAAAGCATTATCTACTATTGTCTTATGAAGAAGTTAAACCTTTGCCAGTGGATTTTCAAATCTCTGTGGAGATGGAGTCAAGGCCACATCCTCCAGATCTGACGCAAGCAAGTGCTAGTTTTGAAATGTCAGAAGTGTCATTCTGTGAAGTTAAGCCACAATGCTTGAACTGAATCACTCACCATGAATCTAACAACAGGTTTTACATTGCTGCATTACCATAATGTCTGACCATCTGCAGTGCAAAATCAATAGCTAAGTCCCTGGTGGATTTCATAGAGTTTCTGGCATTCTTTTTCAGACTCTGTTCTACAGAGCTGAGAATTTTTTTTTTTTTCCATTTGGTGCCTTAAATTATTCCTGTTTGCTTTTTGGGAGGAGATGGCTGGTAAGAGTTTATGTGGCAGAAGGGATTGCCAGAGCTGTCTAAGTTTTATAGTAGAAAGATTTTGTGAAGAAGTTGATGTTGTTCTATTCCCTGTCCTACAAAGAACCTCTCCAGCAGTTGGTGGTTTGTCACTTGTTGTGCATAGGAAGCTAGGAGGGTCTAAATGACCTGACAATCCAGGGTCCAGCTCTAATAATAAAAATCTGCGCAGTATGCTGTGTTTTGAGAATGTTACTTTGATACAGCTATGGGTGAATTGGGGAGAAAAAGCAAAAGAGTTCAGAAAACTTAGTTTGATTGTACTTGCAGCATTCTGAGTGTTGATAGACCTGAGACTCTTTTGATCATAAAGTCCAAGATTCATCTAGTTGCTACCTTTCAGCATCCAGCTTTTCCCAATCAATCTTCAGAGAGATACTTGCTCCTTACTGTAGCTCAGCATAGAAAGATACATGACTTCCAGTTTCTTGCTGTCTTTGTCTCTGCTGTGCAAGTGCTGATGAATGCATGTCACCTGAAGATCATGTTAATGAGCCTCTGGTTCTTTGGGCTTTACAGCCAGGAAGGATATGGTGCTGCAAAGCTTAGCTGCATCCAAGCCCAAGCCAGCTCTTTGGTAAGAGGGAATCCAGGAAAGATTCACTCTGTTCCCTGCCTCCCCTGGAGGTTGTATTGCATATGAAGACTAGGCTTTATCCTCTGTACAGCAGTGTAACAGGCTGGGGACCAAAGCAGAAACATATGGACAAATAATGAGAGAGCTTTAATTCTGACAGTGCATCCATCTCTTCCTTTGGATATATCACAAACAAAAACTGCTGAAGTGCCAGTCAAGCAGCACACAATTATTTGCAGATTGAGTGTCAGAATTTTACATTTCATTTGAAGCAAGAAACATTTTATTAGTTCAGGATTAGATATTTGTAATTACCCAGGCTAGAAGGATGCATTCCTAGGACATGCTCCATTTTTCTTTTGGAACTCTATACACACTCCACTTCTTGGGAGAAGGATCAGGGAGGGGAAAATATCTGTACAGTAATAGCTGATAAATTGAGGCTTTCTAGAACTTGGCTTCTGTCACTGAAAAGAAGAAGACTAAAAGACCCTGTATATCTATATCACACATCTTGGAAGAGAAACACTGTGACTACAAAAATATGAGAAACAGATGATATCAAAGGCTAAAAAAGGCAGAGTCTGTTAAAATACCTGGTGCTGGTTTATAGCCTGCTCCAGTTAGGAACTATGAAACAGACGGCATCCTCAAACATGAGGGACTTCAATTTACTTCTTATAACAAAGCAAAACTTGAAATTAACATCCTTAAGTAACATTTGTCTTCCTATTGGAGTCTACCAAAAATGAAAAGGCTGTGTCCATGCTCTCTTTTTGTCACTTGGGATTTTGCCATTTCTTCTCTTGGTGGGTAACTGGGTAAATGTGTCCCCTGAGTTAGACATATTTGTGTTTACAAAAATAGGAAAGAATGATCTGTGGGCTGCCACCCATACAGTGGTATGTGACAGAGGGGCAAGCCAAGCAGCAGCACCTTCATCTGGCCACCCCCTTTCTTTCTGAGTGTTTACCACCTGCACAGCAGGCATGGCTCAATGGCTTGTGGGCTCACCTCCAAGCCACGGGAGTTTATGGGCTGGCGTGAAGTCTGGCAGTCTGAAGCTGGTTTCATGAAGCATCCAGTTTTGCCAGCTGCAGGAGAGTAATAATTTCCAAGAGAGGGACAGAGCACACAGCTGAGGGCAGTAACTATCTCAGCTGTCACCATTTATTCCATCACCAAGTCGGAGTGTCAACACCCTCCAAGAGAAACAAAAGTAAAACCGAGTATTCAGGCATTGTAGGGCACAGATTTATTTCATTACATTCAAATACTTCCCTGTGATGAGTCTTGTCACTTTAAATTTTCCATACAGAAAAAAGCATGCGCTAATAAATTGCCAGTTGGAGGGGTATATTTTCTGTGCATATGTAGATCCAGTTGGTTTCTTTGGGACGTAAAATACAAAGGAAAAAGCCATTGTTCTTGTCTTGCTCTCAATTTTCAAAAATTGCCCGTTCTTATAAGCAGACCAAAACAGATAACAGATGGCACTGGCTAGGAAACCTAGATGCAAATATTGTATGGTATATGAAGAACGTCTCTGATGTGGCAGGGTTATGTTTTCTATCATGGTTTCTAACCAGTTGTGAGAAAAATCCAGTACTAGCACTTTGTGGTATTTAATTGGATGTGAAAGGTGCAAATAATTCAGCTGGTGACCAAATGATAAAAGTGGTAATAAATAAAAAAAATAAAACAAAAAAAAACCCCAACCTGATAAAATTAATATAAAGGGACCCGATATACTTCCCAGTGAAGCCAAGAGGAGACTCTCCAGTCATATCAGCAGATATCCAACCTTCCTGTCAATTTCTGATTTTCTTCCAAGATCCCCATGTACACCTAAAGGGTGTACAGAAATAAAGGGTGCTTGTCTGAGAATGCTTTCCAGGTCCAAGTGATCAGTCAGTGGTTTTCACAAACACCAAAATCAGGCACCAAGCAGGGTCTCTCAGAGAAAGCAGCAGGTCCAGCACGTCAGCCCCACAGGTGCCCTGCACCCCTGCTCTCCCAGACCTGGATATCTTCACAATGAACTGGGAGCCACAGCTGGGCTGAACTACAGGAGTGTGCCCAGGATGGTGCGGGTCTCCCAAGAGCTTGCATAAAGCTGTTTCTAATTTAGTTTTGGTGGAAGTCAGACTAAACAAACAAATGGGTATCTCTGCTGCAAATATCTATGTGTGGGGAAACACCAGGAGCAACTTTGAGGAGGCAGTGAGTGGTGCCCTTGGGGGTACAGCACATGGGAGAGGCACGTCCACATGTAGATGAGACATCTGGTTGCAGCTTGATGAGTGTACATATTTTCCACTCACTCCTGCCCACAATGTCACCTCTACCTCCGCTTTTAAATTGCAGCCTCCACGGCAGGGAAAGGCAGCAAAGGTTAAAAAACCCTAAAATCCCACCAACTTCTTTTTCCAACCAGGAGTGAAACTCCTCTTGTAGCAAATGAATATCAGATTCAAACCCTAGAATGAATAGTGGTCTGAGCAGCTGGAAGGTTGAGGTCTAATGTCTTGGTTGGGTGAGATTACAGTTAAATGCCTTTTTTCCCTGCAGAAATGGGTGCTTGCCAAATCTCCAGTGTAATACAGAACACTTGCTTCCTGTGCTGCAGAGCTCTAAGGTATCAGACCTTCGATGTACAGCAGCAGACAAATGCACTCAAAATGACAGAGCAATTTCTCATATTTATTCTCTTTGCCTCTACCCCCAATGCCTGTAGGGGCAGATCCATGGCAGTGAGCACAGTCTTACCTCGTTGGTAGAAGGATGTGGTTAAATGCTCCCTGATTTTTTTTAACTAGATAATGAGTCTGTTGATGTGATGTCGGTCAGATACTGACAGAAATGTGAGAGAGCTGTGAAGCTCACTTGTTCATTGATGCTCCACTCGTAAGTTATGTGCCTTGATAAGTTACTTTGCTGGTAGAACACCTTTTTCCTAGCCCTTTGCCCATTTAACACTGAATCTATGCCTATAGAGAGCATCAGAGCATCAAGAGATTCCTTTATCATATGTATAAAATTTAATTTTTCATTGAAGTGTTTCTTAATACTCTTTGTGTTCAAGTCAAGCTGTCACTGAGTTCACTGAGGTTTGCACATGCAAGGAGCAAAGGCTCTGTCCCCTTGGGATTACACAAGCCATTTTCTAGTAATTTGTCTGCTAAGGTGACAGATTTCCTTATTATAGCACTGAAAACAGGAACTTCACTGTCTTCTAACAGAAATGGCTTTACGTGTTTTATGAAACTGAGCCAAAGGCACTGCTCTTGTCAGCTGGAGTTGGTGGCTGTTTGGTTGGTCTGGACATGAGAATTATCTACTTCCCCTTCCTCTTTTTTTGTTTTTGTTAATGAAGGCTTTATACCTGACTAAAATACATAGCTGTGTTTTTCCCTTCGGGTCATGTTATCGGAAGCTTTGAGTTGGGGGTGGGAGTAAAAGAGTTCACTTACTAAGTAAGATTAAAGAAATTAAAGGCTAAAGCTCATATTTAATTTTCCCTTGTAGATGTAATTTTTCATGCAGTGACAGCATCAGAACCTTTTCAAGTTTTATAGCTATTTCACATTTGGCAGAAACAACAGGAAACCATCTGTAGCAAAGCAGGATTGTTGTAAGCATAATATTCAGTAATGAAAAAAAAGATTAAAAGAAAATACTGTTATCTATATGTGATAGCTTTGAAGGTGCAAAGAGCAGGATGCTTGGATTTACTACTAACTTCATAAAAACTTTCTAGATGAGTCAGCCATGAACAAAAATGATTATTTCAGCAGAAGGAATAAATCCAATAAGAAATTTGACGTTTGGTTTCTTGTCGAGATTTCCATGACTGTAAAAATGCTTGTGGTGAGGAAACCAAACGTGCCTGTTTTCTGTAAATCATAACTTACAGTAGTGGAGCTTATAAGCACACACACAACTTCAAATAATCACATTGGCCCACAAAAGGCAAGTTAGCTACTCATGCTCTTAAGCTTTAACTCCAGGCCTGAAAGCCTTTTCTAGACCAGGGAAATAAAAATAAATTGTGGACATTTAGACAGCTTGTACTGGTGTCCGTTCCCATATGACAGGATGTGTTTGTTCTTGCTTTGCTGTGTTTTCTGAGCTAGAAAGGATACTTCCAGACTAGAAAAGTGTATACTCATTGCTTGCAGGTAAAAAATACTTTTTGCTGAAACTTATTTTGTTAATTGGGCTGTCACATTCCAAGGCTGCAGTTTCAGGGGTGCTCGTGTTAGCCGCTAAATACCTCTGAAGACCATGGTCAGTCCTATAAAGTTGTTACACTGCAAATATCCTCGTCAGAATGTCCACTTAAGAAAGGGAAAGAACCATTCTTTTAGGTGTGTTCTAAAATTTAGCCTGGGCTAAACCTTACTGTAATTTCTTTGTCACTGACACTGTTTCACACTTTTATAATCAGACCTAGTTTTAAGATAGCATTTCACTGCGCAAAAGTCAAAATGTGTCAGGGAACTGCAATATCTTCTTGTTATTAATGTCTTAAATTATAGCTAGACACCCTGTTTTTCCAGTTTTCGAGGCAAGTTATGAAGGCTTTTTTATTTTTTTAGTGCTGAGCTGATGAGACATTAAAGGTTTCTTTTTCAAATAGTTTGGCTGTTGGGTTGATCCTTTCACTCACACCTGCCCCTTGACTTAGAAATGGTCTCCGCCTCTTCTGCATCAAACACTGAATTTACATAGGCACAAAGAAAGTGTGGAAGGCCAACAGCTCGCACCGTCATTAAGATGAGAATGCAAGAAGAACAAAGCAGCACAATGGTAAGAGAAATCTAACAACACCCTGCCTGGCTGTGGGTCTGACTAACCAGGGCTTTCCCACAGGAGGGAACGGTGCTGAGGATACCGAGGGATTAGCAGATGCATGCAGGGCTGCTGGCACTGACTAAGCCAGCAACAGAGAGTGAGTCGAAGTTCTAGACATGAGTCAGGTTTTGAACTTGTTGTGGTTTGTAGCGGCTCAAAAGGCTTTGTATGGCATCACTGCAAGAGTCTTTGACTGAGAAGTGATGGGCTTACAGCTGGTAGAGCCACTGTCTGCCTTGGAAGGGAGGGCTTGCTTTCAACAAAACACTAGTTGAGCTCAACATCCACAGCACAGCCTTGACATTACTTTAATGCCTTTACCAAAGTGCTCTGGCTTATTAACTCAGTAAGATCTTGCAAATTATGCAAACCTCCCTGGAGAATTTTAGAGATGCTCATAAGAAGCATCATAAAATTATTTTTTAAAATATATGTGACAAAAGTAAGAAAAATGCAGTGAAAAGATACAAGCATTTTGCAGCTAAAGTAAAAAGTTTTTTTCTCTGTATGCATGCCTTTTCTTCTGGAATTCTAAAACACAGAAGGAAAGAAAATGAGAGGAAAGCGTGATGTCTGGATTTGTTTTGTTTCTTTAGAACTCTCTGTTCCTGCCTTTTAAAACAGTTTGGCATAAAGATTTGGGAAGACTTGAGATGCTCCCTCAGTCCTGATGTGTGTGTTTTTGCCATTTATTTTTACAAACTGTTGATGTACTTCTATCTGCTGTTGCCTGCGCCTATGTCAGAGGTGGACTAAATCTTTAAAAAAAAGTGCAATTGCTGTACAAGCTGCTGAAACTGTGTGAGTTTAATCAAAAAGAGTGAAAGACATCTGCTTTTCCCCTTGCAAAGCCAAGTGCAAAGACAGCGCTAACAGCTCACATTTCACAGAAATACATGCTTTCTGTGGTATTTTCCCTACCATTATTAATTCTAGATGGATTAATTTAACAAGAGGTGCACACAGACCTTTGCTTAGCTTCATCGACAGGTCCACTTTTGCAGAACAGATGGAAACTCATAAACAATTCTGCTTAACTCTGCAATATTTTTCATCTGGAGTTTTCATGCTTTTTTGTATATATAGATGAAACACTTTAATCACAGAAGAGCAATTAGTGCTGGGTGTGTGAAAGGTGCATAGAATAACAGGCACTCTCTGAGTCTTTGATTCAGCAGCACTCTGAGGTGAGAAGCAGAGACTTTGTGTTAGATCATCTTCAAGGAGGAACTTTAATCCCAAGGAGGACCTTGGATGCCTAGCAGACAAGTCACTTCACATGCTAAGTCTGAAACTTAGATACTACGAAACCTTGCTTGCCTCCTCTCCACCGCAGAGGTACCTACATACCTCAACACCCACGTTTGTATCCAGTGAGTTCCTTGCATGCCTGAACGTGTGCTTCTGGACATGCTTTACCTGGCTTGGCCTGTGCAGGATGAGCAGACCCACCTGCCACACGTCAAGTCCTCCTGCTGAGAATGGTCACCCTGTTACGTGCTCAGGGAGCTGAGGTGGGCGATCGAGACTGAACGCGTTTCTCAGCCTGTGGGGGCTTTGGCTGTTTCACTCACAACAGTGTCCCCAGCCCCAGCTCTTGTGCATTCCAAAAGAGGTGTCTGTCTGTCTATCCCTTTTGTTTTTTAACGGTTACACTTTCCAAGGCCTTAGTGACAATTTGGAGAGCAAAAGAAAAATAATTCTGCCACGTGGTGGGTAGGGTGTCCATATACGCTTGCTAAAGTGAGTGGAGGTGTAGGCTCTGGTTAATAATATATCTAAATTTAGCTCAGAGTAAGAACTGGAGCCTGGTTTCCAAACCCTGACCCAGGTGGTGCCCCAGTCACTAGGTTTGGGGTCATGTGTCTGAGTGAGAAAGAGACAAAAACTGTCTCATGCAAAACGGAAAAGCTGCAAGAGGAGGGAGCTGGACAAACCTAAGAGAGCCTGTGTAGCCACACTGCCTGTCCAGGGGCTCTGAACAGCTCCCTCTCTATGGAGCCTACCCAGCCAGCCCCCAGCCACCTAGAGAGAAGATTTCCAAAATTGTGTTCAAACGAAGGAGGATCCTGGCAGGTGGAGGTGTTTGGCCTTGTGTTGCCCCGTAGATGATGGGGGTATTAAGTGCAAAGACAGAAAGTGGTAGGAAGGGTTCCATAGGCTGGAATTTGGGAGGAGTCTGGAGGACTGTATGACAAAGCCTTGTCAAGTTTCTAAGCCCTGCCAGGGTCATGGCCAAGGCATTTTGAAGATTTCTGTTTTGAGGTGTCTCTTCCCAGACTCAGGCTGTAGCAAGGATGCTGCCACCTTCTGTGACTGCTGTGGAGCACTGAGTCCATTATGGCACTGTTCCTGTTGTGAATCTGGCCTGATCCCCAGTGAAGTAGGAAACTTTTCTGGGAAAAATGCTAGACAATGCTAGTCCAGGCTAGCTAAAGTCAAAGACTGCTGAGAGGCAAATAGTTCCAGGAACACTTAGCATGCATGAAGGATGATTTCTGATGGATCAGTGTTCTGTGGCCAATAGCCCGCTCCAGCTGAAGCACTTCCCACTGGGACATTTGCAAAGACTTTGCTGCCATGTGTATGTGTCAGTGGCTCACAAGGCACCCTTGTCACATGCTGTAGTGCACCATGAAACTTCTGGGGTCTGCAGGGGAAAGGGGCCAGGGGTGCAGAATTAAGCTGTGGAAGTGTGTGGGAAATTGCTTCATGGCCACACAAAGCCCATTTGCTTTGGAATCCACTTAAAATTTGGATAAATACACCCAGTTTAAAAAAAACCAAAACCACAAAGTAGCCCTCCTGCAAATATCCAATAACCCCATGGCTTTGGCACTCTCTTGGGACACAGGTGTTGGAAATTCAGCTCCCTGTTGCAAATTAAACAGAGGGAGTATTTGATGATGTCCCATTTTACTCAAAGTATGTCATACACCTGCACCAATAAACTGATCTGTGGAAACCATATACTCCTCTGAAATGTGCTAACCATACCCTGTAATCAAGCCTTTACTCCTTACTAAAGTTATAGCAACACATTTTAATCTGTTAAAGAACAATTATTTGGAGTGCAAGCAGAGAACCCAGTGGAGATTGAGGAGAAAGATGTTGTGGGGCAAACTTCAGTGAAGGGGTAATAGGTGGTATCAATGTGGTCATCTTAGGTTTGTATTTCCAGGCTTTTGGGTGGCTTTGAAGTTTAAGTGTTCTACAGTTACTATAGTATTTTCTGAACACTGACATTTGTAGTGTAAACTAATTGTTTTTTGGTTGAGAAACTGCTGACTGAGCTAATATATCTTTCTGTTAGGAGGCATTGCTGACTTCAGCTGAAGCTGATGCTGCTTTGGGAGCAGGAGCAGCACAATTTGATCTTTATTATTTTAAAGACTGAAGTCACTCCCTTTTGGAGAGGTTTGCTTTATTTGGCACATAAATTGGGGAGAACCATTTTGTATCTCTGTATACTGCCTTGACGTCTTCATACAAGAAAATTACATGTGTGAGAAGTAAACAGGACATCAGGGATTCAGGTGAGGAGCTTTATATATGAACAGTCTGGGCAAGAAAAATGTACAGAACTGATTCCGTGCAGACAGGCAAACTCAGTCATTGTTCCCTCAAGGCTTTAAACTTATGTCACCATGAGGTGCTAAGAGACGGGATCGTCTTATGGCAGTTCTTGTTGGTTTTTTTTACAGATTTGTATATCCAGTATGTCATGACACAACAACAAAGATGAAAGGGTTTTAATTGGCATGTAATTTATGTGGGTTTGGGTCACTTTTAATTATATGTGAATAGTGCAGAAGAAAAATAAAAAACACTGCTTATTAATAACAGAGAAAAATGCTACCCTTTTTGCTGCACACTTGTGGGCTGAGATTTGATATAATTAAGCTCAATGTAAAAATAACTCATCTATCAATACCACCATTTATCATGAAAGGATGAGCTCTCTGTAATGCATGGTTTGAATTAACTGCCGCTTGCTGTCGAAGTGACTGAGATGCTGTGTACACGTTTGGCACTTATGTGCATACATGAGTTTCTGTAGATGTCTTTTGGAGACAGAGCCAAGAGAGCCAAAAAAACAGACTCTGAAAGCAACCTGAGCACACATGTGAACACAAGCACTTGCTATGCACTGAAAGCTTTGTCCTTTAAACGAGTTTCCTGTTTGCCTTTTTTGGAGAAGAATTAGCTTTCGTTGTTCGCTCTTTTAAAGCTCTTCACTTTAACATGCCCTCAGGTCCTTGCAAGGTGACACTTTAGACAAGCTGTAAAAGAAATGTAGCTCCTCAGCTGCTGTTGTGCACTTGATAGTTTTATCTTCTAGAAATTATGTTTCTATAACCCTTAATTTATTTCAAGCAAGTAGTCATTGAAATATATAATTTTCTACTACAGGGTTTTGCTATAGAATACATTGCTACTACTACAAATATGACTTTCCCACTGCTTACACAGAGCAACACATTTAATCAGACTAAGCCATCTTCTACAAGCTGCCAGGGACTCCCAGGGACTCTGAAACAGGCACGCTGTGCTCAACTCTTGGAGAGAAACAGGTGTGCCAGGAGGCAGGAAGGGGCTCTTCTCACAGCCCTCTCAAGTCATAAACATGACTGCTGCTGTATTTCAATTTGCAAGATGATCTTGGCATTGACCAGCCCTTTGCAGGCAGAGGCTGATGACACATGGTGTCACATTGCCCTGGTAGCAATAAGCCCCAAGCAGCCCAGAGTGAGTTGCCTGGGACTTCTGTCCAGCCCCCTTCTTTTTATGGGGGAGCTGAATGGCTGTGGAGAACAGGTAAATGAAGGGAGCAGGTAGAACAGAGGGCCAGGGTTGCAGCAAAGATAAGGGCTGTTGGAAAGGATGCTCAAATCCTGTTGGGGCTCCCAAGTGTATGAAGAGCAGCAGGGACATAAGCAGTGGCTGTGGGAACAGCACAGGGTGCTGGCAGGGGGAAGAGGTACCTGCTGCTTTCCACTGAGGTGCTGCTCGAGGTAGAGTGGAGTGGGGAATGGCAGCCAGAGGGGTCACACAGCATAAAAAAGGGGTTATTGACCCCACGAAATACGTGCAGTGAGGGAGAAGGCAAATAAGAGGCAAAGGACTGAATGGGGACAAAACCGGCAAATGATGGAGGACAGGGAGAAAGATTGCATCTCTCTGGAGCTAGAGGAGTTGTTGGTGAATCCAGGGCATTTACTGTCTAATTCATTGCTGGTGCTCTCATTCTCAACATAGTGAGCACCAAACTTTGAAGTTCCATTTTCAGTAAAATCATTAGATCAGAAACACAAAGGAGGGAGAAAGTAGAAACAAAATTTCATAGGCTACCGAAAAACTGTCTTGAGCCTAAAATATGTCTATGGATCTACCATGTAGCCCTGCATACATATGTACATATAACATATACATAAGTATTCACATTTTTCATTGTCTCAGAAGTAATTTTAAAAGTGCCAGTGATGACTGGTATACAGAAGTTCCTGGAACCTTTTCAGCATATTATTTCAGTAAGAGCTGTTCAACACCAGCAAAGGATGCACATTGTGTACGAATACAAAATACATTTATACCCTGGCCAAGTAGTTAATCACAAATAATTATGTGAACAATCCCAGTTAATGTACAAGTTTGTCATCCATATTCATATTTTCATCATCTGATGGTCTTTTATCACTGTTTGTTGCAATTTGTTTTGGGAGATGCTGAAGATCCTTTTGGGAAAGGAAGAATGCAATGATTCTACGTGGTTGTGGACTTGGCAGTGCTGGGTTAATAGTTGGACTTGATGATCTTAAAGTTCTTTTTTAACCTAAATGGTTTCATGATTCTGTGTTTAGGCCAGAAGGCCCTGATAGTGCCTGTAACTGCTTCTTGAAAATTCTGTTATTTTTAATAGGCAGGCAGCAGTGAAACAGCTGCTTAGAGCCAGGTATTTCTGTTTCCCCCTCCTGTGGCTCCCCGTGATGGCAATCTGAACTGGCCTTGCTCGTGTGTTTGGTTTTGTTTTTCCTTGGCAAAGCTGTGCACAATTTATTGCATTTGACTTTAGGTTCAAGCAGCATTTTGTAGTGCTGTCAAGAGCTGAAATGTCAGAATGAAATACTGAATGCTATTTCCTCAGAAGCTTGGTGTCACAAATTATGGAGGCTCCAGGCTAAGTGTCCGTAATGTTTCCCGTGATTGCTGCAGCGGAGCCATGCTCCATTTTTCAATACATTGGTCATGGGTTGATGAAACTGATTTCTCTGAGAATCTTTTGCTGGCACCAGATAGAAGACATCATCCCCCAAGAGAATTAAAAAAAAAAAAAAAAAAAAAAAAAAAAATCCCGCGAGAAAAAANAAAAAAAAAAAGAATAAAACATCCCGCGAGAAGAAAAAAAAACAAAACTAGAAAGTAATAATAAATGTTAAGTTTTTCAATTGCAAAAAATGGAACAAGATACCTGTGGCCAAGCTGAGATTGATGCTGCAGCTTCACATGCAGTTGTGTCAGTTCAGTGCTACTATAGATGTTTTTTCTCCCACCCAAGTCTGCAAATGTTGAATGCGCTGTTCAAACGCTCTTCCCGCTGTCCTTTTTGCTCTATTTTAATTCTGCTGCAAACTTAACCTGCCTTATTCAGATTTGTAACAGCATGAGGCTTATGTGCTAGCTGGGACATGCAAGTACCTGGAGTCCTGGAAATGCTCATAATTTGCATTCTTAATGAAATATAATTTAAAATCCTAAATATAGAAAGTGCTTTATAACTGAAAGGGATTAAACCAGCTCCTTTTTCACAGATCTCCAACATCCCTGTCAGCCCAGAAATCTTGGAAGAAGCCCTGTAAAGCCCTGAGTCTTTACTGCTTGACAAAGGAGAACCAGGAAACCAAATAAAGGTCTTGAAATCCAGAACATGCTGATGGGTCCTGCTGAATCGCAGGTCAAACCTGTGATGCTAGAACAGTCCTTAGAGGCCTTAATTTTTTGCTAATCCCATATTGCTTTCTGTCTCTGGATCCAAGATAGGCATTAGGAAATGCTTCAGAAGGGCAGTTTTTTCTAAATTTAAAGTTTCACATTAACTACCTATGCTGTCATTTTTTCTGCCTTCTTTTCTCTATCAGTTTAATTCCAGAATATCTCCTCAGAACCATTTTTGAATGCCCTGGATTAATGGGGCATTATTCCAAATGCCATGGTAATTCCTCACCCTGGAAAATGCTCCTTAGCTGGTTCTACACCACAAATTGCATCCTTACACCCCAACTTTTATTGGGCCTTTGAGCGATAGCATGATATAGGCAAGAAGTATCTCTGCCAATTGCCAGGTGTTATTCTCTCATTATGACAGACTTTTTCTGCCTGCTTTACTTCAAAGCCTTCAATAATTAGCCCAACTCCTGCTAATGCTAGAGTTTCAGCAGCCTGAGCTCTAGGACGTTCAGCTGTGTCTCCCTACATCCTGACACTTTCCTGAGCATGCTCTTCTGTCTCTCCTATTGTTTGCTTCACCTATCTCTTTGCCTCCCCCCTGACAGATTCAGTGTAAAATTAAATCTTTATTATGAAGTATTTTCCTCCAGAGAAATTTAAGAAGCTGAATGAAAGTAGCTAACCACAGCTTACTTAGGGACACGATCCCAAATTGAAGAAGTCAGGCTTGCCTGATAAAGCATGGGAATGACATGAATTGATGGCACAGTCCATCTCTTTGTCTCCCACCAAGTCAAAAAGCTCCTTTCAGGCCTTCACAAGCGCCCGGGTGGTTACCGCTTCCCTGGCACGGGGGTGGCTTAAGGATCCCGCCCAAAGCCTGGTCCCACAGCCTGGCTGCCAAAGGCAAGGAGAGGCTGGGCCAAAACACAGGTGCCCACACAGGCAGCCAGACCCATTTTATCCTCGCGCCCCACGCCGCAGGCTGGCGGCTGGCGCTGGCTTCTTCCCTGGTCACACCCTCACACACTCCTTCATGCCTGTCTGTCTTTTCCTCCACCCACTACCTGCATCTGAGGGTTGATTTCCACCCCCCCACCCGTTTTGGGTTTTTTTTCACCTCAAAGTGATAGCAATTCCTGGTGCATTTATCTTAGATGATGAGGTTGTTGTAAGATGAAGTACCTGCAGCAGCCAGTCTGCGGTTGATTTGAACACAGGCGAGTCTCAACAATGAGCTTAAAGGAGGGTGTCAGGTATAAATCTTGTCTTCAAACAGCCAGGGTGCATTCCAGACTTCAGAGACACCTCTTTGTGTGGAAGGTTGGTTGGGTTTTTTTGCCTCCTTTTTCTTTTTCTTGGACCTGGAAGAGGATGAAAGTGACAGGGTGTGTGCATTCGTTTAGGCTGATAATGAGAGTGGGGCTCACGGGCATGGTAATTTGGCAGCCTCTTCACTTCCTGTAACAGTTAAAAAAAAAAAAAAATCATACAAGGGCTGCTTAAAGACAAACATTTTTTATTTAACTACTGGTGGCTCATATTCTGAACACCCATGCAATTAATCTTATTTGTATTAAAGAGGCAGGCTGCTTTTTGTAAGGTTTTTTGAGCTATAATTAATGAAGATCAAAAATGTTACAGAGACATAATACTTAACTTTTCATAGGTGCAACTGCACAACATCTGCAGCAATTAGAGAAGCAAAAGAAAAAGGCATTGCATTAGAGTTTTTTCCCTTCAAAGTGTCTTTGTTAAGCCTCTTCAGTATTCTAGCTGGGAATGTAATTTTTGGTGAGGAGACTTATTGATATTAAAACCACAGATTTTTTTTTTTTATTGCATTGATTGTCAAACACATAGTTAAAAAATATCAGCTGTGTCAGACTTGTGAGAATCGAGCCCATGAAATTAGGAGCTACCTGTATTGCACCTTGAAGAATCAGACCCAAACAAGAGTGTTTACTGCTTGCATAGTAGTTTTCAAGCAAGCACATAAGTGTGTTAAAACATCAAAAGCATTATAGCAGTTTCATGACTTTACATGTAAAAAATCCTGATGTTTTGCCACTAGGAATTCTGTAATACAGATTATCTTTTAGCTGTGCTGCTTAAAACATAATTAGTTTTTAATAAGTAGTAGCTTATTTACCTCTGGATGATTAAATGAAGAACTCTGGAATGCATCACTTGAAGACATATGACAAGAAACATGTATAGTTCTACCTTGGCACTAGCTGACTCCCAATACACCAACTTTTCAGCAACTCTAGCAAAAAGAAAATCTGGTTTTCACTGGCTTGAAATCAAAATGTGGATGGCTCCAAGTGTGTCACTTTGATTCACAAGGCAATGTCAAGCTTTGCCTTTACAACAGACACACAACATCCTTATGCCAGGGATTGCCTGTTTCATACGCATTTGGCATCTTGCTAGCACTTTGTTGGATTTAAAAAAAAAAAAAAAAAAGCTGCAGCTACATAATTCCTATCTGAACTCCTCTGACACTGCTAAAGCAAAATCTTCTCTGTCATCTCTGTGCTCTGCAGTTAAGTTTGATCTCAAACACTGTTTGAGAAACAAGCTATCCTGGTGTGATCCCAAAAACCAAGAGAGGCACCATCTGATGTGTACTAAACCACATTAAGAGCAAAAGAAGAATTAATCTTTGTCCTTTCATTTTGGATGCAAGAGTCACATGAAAAGTGACATACGAAGAAGCTACAACCCATGGATATCTACCACACCACAGCTGTACCATGAAAAGTGCTACCTGATGACAAGTCCCTCCATCTCCAGTAACAAAAAATTGCATGTCTAGAAACCTGGAGGCAGTTATGAGCAAGGGTTCAGGGCAGTGCTGACTACCTTGCTGCTGTGCCCGAGCAGCCTACACCCCAGCTACTCCCTCCCAAGGAGAGAGCAGCTCAGTACCCTTGTGTCTGGGGACCTTGTGTTTAACCTATGCTTGGTGTCTGTAGATAGATAGGATTGGTTTGAATAAAAGTTTGCAAAATTGAATCATGGAATTGCACATGCTGATTGCATCACATTTATTTCTGTTTACTTTGTGTCTCATAACTTTCCTAATTATATGCAGGCAAAAAAGGCTAAAAATTTCTTTTATAAAAATGTAAAATTATCCATCATATACAAGAGATATTTGATCTCCAAATATAACCCCTCTCAAGGTCAAAGCCCAAGCAGAGTCCGTGGTTTGAATGAGAGCACTGGGCTTTGTGCAGAGGATGACTGTAGTAGGATGGCTTGGAGAATTAGGAGAGTCAGGAGAATTAGCAGCAACATGCTACCTCAGTCCTACCAAAACCAGGCACAAGAAAATGTCAACAGTTTCAGCTTTTTTCTTAGTTGCAAAACTGTTATACATTTAAAAATGCACACTTCTAGGACCAAAATCTGTTAGTTCTTTGAATGATATCCAGGTTTTTACATTTTAACGGAGGTGAGCCCCTCCCAAAGTCCCCCCGGTTACTCATCTTTCCAAGCACTCTTTCATCTCTTATCTTTCAGACTGTAAGATCTCTGAGAAAGAGACAGTCTTTATTTGTGTATGTACAGCACCCGCATATTTAGCACTAAGCTCAAATGTTTGCCTACACTGTAAAATAGTTGCCAAACAGTGTGGTTTAAGAGCGTGTCAAGGGTTTTAATTTCTAACAATTAAGAAGGGAGTGAGAAACAGTGTGAACAAGCTGTAGTTTTTGTTCAAAACAAAGTGATTGAACATGGAACTCCCTGAAGATTTCAATCAGAGAACCCCAAATGCAATGTTGGTCAGTACACAGCTGAGGTTGTCTGTGCAACAACATTTCTGGGCCTCAGCTTCTTTCTGCCTCATGCTACTTGTACGCTAATCACAGCCATCATCATGAAAAAGTTTTGATTAGGATGTTCTCAGGAGGAGTTGGAGAGATCTGGGAAGCTACAGTCACTGCACTCACACTTAACAGGCTCTGTTTGTTCAGGAAAATTAGGTGTTAGAGGATTTTTCTTTACCTCTTCAGCCTGTCCCCTTTCATCCAACAGATCTACTGTGTGAGGCCCCAGATTTTTGATCCTGCCCTCAAAATGCAGGAAAGTCAAAATGCTTTAAAGTCAGAGGAACAGTGCCTTTGATGGCTTTTACTTATTATACCATATAGCCCCTACACATATATGTTCAGTTTATAGGTAAAAAACACAGCTAGTTTGACTCTGTATAGCACTTTTTCACATGACATATTTCTTTTGTCTGGTGACTTGCAAGAGCATGAATTAAGTCAGAAAAATAGTATTTTTGCCCTCAGTTCATGTAGAAATAAATAAATGTGTGGGCACCAGCCACTGGAAGTTTGTATCTGTTTTCTTCCCCTGACTATATATATATATATATATATTTTTTTTTTTATGACTACCGTCATAACCTGAAATCAGAAAATCACTCTGCATCTTTCTTTTATGTGGTCTCAAAGATGAGATCTTTCAGTGTTGTTTGTTTCTGCCTGTGATTTTAAAATGAGTAAAAGATCCTCTAAAGAGCTGTATTCACTTGCCTGCCTATGTGTGGCTACTGCCATTTAAGCTGTGCTATGTAAGATGTCCATGTGAGCTTGGCAGGTCTGACATAGGACCTTGAGGGGAGCCACTGCCTTTTGAAGTGGCACACTGGGGTCAGGCAGAGCCCACAGGACATCTCAGGTGCCACCACTCCCTGTATGTGGGTAGCTGTGTTGAGCCTTTGTTGAGGCCAGCAATGAGAAGAATTGCTTAGTTAACAGATCCAGAAAGCTCCTGATGCTGGTCAGTCTGCCTGGTCTTTAGACTGCTTCCTTTTCACCAAGAATATCACACATTTCTTCTTCCTTGCTTTCATGGGTGTTCCCAGCTATCCAAGTAAATACAACTTTTACATTTGCCATTTGCTGCTGCATATAGTGGGTGCCTACCTTAAATGTCAATATGATAATTTTGCAACACCCTAGTAGGCTTTCAAAATTATGTAGGTAATTTATTATCACAAATACAAACTGATTATTAATGCCTAACAAACTTCTATGTAGTCACAAGACAGAACATAAAAAATTGGCTACAATAAAAGATCAAAGTAGGGGTTTCTTGAGTGTAGGATCAAATAACATTGAATGTCCAAAAAGTAAGATCATTCTATTTTTAAAAAATTATAAATTTCCTATGTCATGTGAAAATTACCCTCATGTTTCCAAAGATGCCTGGAAGAAAATCAGGCCTTGACATTACTGAATGAGTAACGTGAGGTATACTTCAACATATAAAATTTCTAGATAAAGAAATGACCCCTATCTGGTACAAGAAACTGCTTTTTTTAAAGCCTGATCTATTGCAGTGTCTAGAGAGTTCCACTAACACTTTGTTCAAGTCTCCAATTTAGTGTTATCATGGAAAAGAAGCTCATCTGGAATTTCAGATTTTTCTTTAAGTCAAACCTCACTTCTCTCTGGATCCATTTCTTTATTAAAGACACGTGACAAAGTGAAGTGTATCTACACCTGAGGCAGGTCATAATTGTTTCGCACAGTGGTAGTAGGCTGGTGAGGATTAATGCACAATATTGCTTGTGAGAAGTAATCATATTTAAAAATCTAGCAGAGAACTGCCCTCCTGCATTCCTTCATGCTCTTGATCCTGGATTTTTGGCACTTTAGAGAAACTGTCTTTGTGCCCATTACACTGAATCCATGAAAAGCAAATTTGAGTGTGTGATGGCATTGATCTGCAGTGATGAAGTGCTTGTACAAAACTGTTTGCTTTACATTGCACACAGTGCTGGAAGGTAATAACATGAGAGCTGCCATGAAACAGTGTTCCTGGTGCTGCTGAGCTTTGGAGAGCCCAACTTCTTGGCAATCACCAGCAGAAGCCAGTGTGGAGCTTTCACACTAGGAACTCAATCTTTTCTAAATGTAAGATTAGGATGGCTGGCAGTTCAGAGAAGTTCTGTGAGGGGTGAGTCTTGGCATATCTGGGGACTGTCTGTACATTGGTCTCAGTGCCTTAATGTGTCAAGATGGGGACTGGTCTCCTCAGCCCCATGTCCACCAGCAGGGTTCTCCAGGCCACTTTTGCAGTGGGGTTTGCATTAACGTTAATAAAAATTGCACATAAAAAGGAGTTCTTCAGACAGTCATTTCTTCACATACACACACTGAAACCCAGCTAACACTGTTTCTAAGTAACTTAAGCAATTTATAAATCAGCTTTAATAATTCAGAAAATGTTTCAGACAGCAATTCTTGGAAATTACGTTGGAAAATACAAAGCAATTCAAATGCAAGATTTTCTAAGTGAAACAGTTTACATGTTTATAGTACTTTACCAGATAAAATTGTTTATTTATTTTAAGGGGAGCAAAAATCTTTCCTAAAACTGTGGGGAAACACCATTGGCCAGGTCTTCTTTCTATGCACCATTTCATCCAGTCTGAACTTGATTTGGCCAGTAAAATACCCTGGAAGTATGCCCTTATGCCTTCCAGTCATGCCAGGAAAGCATTTGCTGTCTGGAGGCACAGTCTGCTAGACCTGTAGCAGCACCACCAAGCCATCTCCATCTCCAAAGCAGCCACGTTTGGTACAAAGGCTGAGGAAAGGAGTGCTTGGTTTAGTGGCTTCCTATCCTTGCTAACCAGAAATCTGCTATCTTTGCTCACCTCACAGCAAAAAGAAGATGGGAGAGAAGCTCAAATCACACCACCTTGGCTTTAGGACCTAGACTTTAGGACCTAGACTGTAGCTAGTGTTCCTTTAGGACCTAGCTAGTGTTCCCAGTGTGAGTCACAGTACCAGACACCTGAGAGCAGGGAGGTGCCCACGGGGTGTCCCTGCTGAAGAGCCTGGCAAAGGGGCCCCAGGGAGGGTCTCCCTGAGCTGCCTGCATTGAGAAGGAGGGTGAACTCCAGGGCATTCCCTACCCACCCTCTGGCATGTCTGTGTAGGGTGCTTGAGGGGAAAATATGGGCTTCCTCAGGATCACTGCTCAATGCCATAATGGATGGCTAATTATAGGTCTTGCAGTGAAAGAAGCAGCCCCACAGAGATCTTAAGCTACCAAACTTTCAGTAGAGACATTATTTCTGGGATATTATTCCCACAGGCCAAAGTACAATTACAGTGTTAGTTAATGTTTCCTTGCCAAAAAAAGAAAAAAGTTAAATTAGCAAAGTGTACAGTTTTAAATTAATCCTCTTATCAAAGACTCACTTAGACAGAATTTCACCTTTTGCTTTCTCCTTGTAATGTCAGTGATATCTGGGAAAGTCTCTGGTTTGAATCTTTGCATGGCACAGGGTAAAGGGCCTGAGTAGGTACAGGGTAGCAGGCTTGGTCCTGCAAGGTTGGGTACTTTTTTTGAAATCATCAGGAAACCTGATCCTGTATAGGAAATGATCAAAGAAAGGAGCCCTTTGCTATACAGTACTCCTCCAAAACAGCAAAGAGAAATTAATGTTGTTTCCTCTACATACAGGAGAACAAGTTCTTGAAGCAAGTCAGGGGTCCACTTCATTCATATTGGAAGCCTCGAAGTGTTGTTATTTGCACCTGACCACTCTAAGGGGAAATATTGCAGTACAACTCTTTGCATGCATCTTAATAATTGCCTAGAAAAATGTTCCCACAAGGTGTCCATAATTAGCCTCTCCCCAAAAGATAAACATATGAGGAAAAGATTGGGAAAAATTAGCTCTGATTTCCAAATAGTGAGAAACCATTTTACCCTCTCTAAAGTGTTACTTCCTTGGGCAATGTGACAGAAAGATGGATGCAGTTTGAAAGCTTTGAGCAGTCATGGAAGTGGTTTTTTCTAGGGCACACGTTTCTGACTTGAGAATAAAAATGTGCAGAGTTTGACAGAGTTAGGAGAGGTATGCAAGCTCTGTCTTGGGAAGAGGCAGTGGAAGGGAGAAAAACTATCAAAACTGAGGACTGTACATATCTACTTGGGATAAATTAAAAGTCAGGGCACTGTTTCAAGGGTCCTTTGAATTAATTCAGGATGTCATTGAAGTGCAGAAGCTCGAAGTTTATATGTGTCCAACACTTTGTGCTGTACTACTGAAAAACAGCATGCAGCAGGAGGGTGAGAAAAATAAAATTAAAAATAAGGAAGATAATGTCTTGTTCGGATAACTTCAATCCCAAAATACATGGAAGGATTTTATGAAAGGATATACAAATTGTATGTAATGGCTTTTCACAGCAGCATGCCACTGCCTTTTAAACACACAGTAGAAAACACAGCACTGTGTTGTGCTCAAAAATAGTTTCCTTTTCCATTTAGAGTGTGTTTGGAGCATGAGACTGAAGCGGTAATGTTTTAGGTTTAACAAAAATAGGCTCTGGACTGTGCCTCATAGAGGAAGCTCAGAGATTTCATCTAGAAAGAACAGAAGGGCTTTGGTTGCTTGGCTACTCTGCAGGGAGTGAGGTGGTCCTTGCTGGGCCTCAAGTCCCAAGACTTGAGCTTGATAACATTCCCTTTCCCAAGCACCATACATGGTTTAAATAGGATGCCTGTTTTCTGATCTTAAACAGCACTGTCAGCAGCTTGATCCATCAAAGACCCTGCTAGGCTGCTGGCTCAGTGGCTTCCTCTGAAGGGAGGGTGCCCACATCACTTGGCACAGCAGCTGGTGTTTCTCTTTGTCTTGTCTCCAGTCACCAAACCTACCCCTTTGGTAAAGCCCAGGATCTCATGTAAGGCCCTGCCCACTAACCACAGGCCACACATACAATAGCCTTTGCAATCATGATTAATTGTCTCTGAGATGTACAGCAGCCTGGGGAGTAGCTCAGTCTGTAGCAGAGAAAACCTGTTTCTTGAGATGCAGGTATATGGGAACAAACAAGAGTGGAGGTGGGCGCTTTAATTACAAACCCAGCAGTCTGTAGCAGAAGTATCCCAGAACCTCCAGTTCTCTGAACACATTTAAAGGATGAAAGTGAGTGATTCATGCTTAAAAGAGGCACTAGTCATCACAGAATAGCCCAGTCCTAGAGCAAGCTGAGTATTGTTTTTAAAGCCTGTTGCTTTCCCAAGACATCAATTTGCGTGACAGGATGCTAGCTGTACTGTCCAAATGCTTCGTCAAATCTATCACAGTGACCAGGAAATACTGTGCTCTCCTCCTTCTCTCTGAAATTCCTTGAATACCTGGTGCCAGCAGTTTACTGATAATGCAAAGAGGGATGAAAGCAGACTGCCTTGTTTGGAAGAAGTGACTTTTCAAATAGGCTTTGACAGGCTCCCTTCATCTTTCTGTAACATGTCATTTCAATGCAAGCAATGGACTACAAATAAACCCTTTGGTACAGCAAAGGCTGCAGCACTTCTCATATATTCTGTAACTGAACTGTTACTTAATTGTTCATGTACTAGTGATTATTCCATTACTTGGAATATACAGAGTGTTATATTTCAGTCTCTGAGCTCAGATTTGGCTATTTTCAAGATATTTTTCAGGTTTCTGATCAAATTGCTCAGTACAGGTTTATGTTGAGGTAGGTCTCTGGTGCTTATAGTGGTATTGTTTTGATAGGGAAATAATAAAACTACTTCCTTTGAGTGCATTGAACACCCACCAGCTTTATCTATGTGATTCTCTTTTATTAACTCTGTCAACTGCTGTGCAGAATGCTCTCTTTGTGTCTCATGGCTCAAATCCAGATGCCGCCAGCGTCGCTGAGAACTTCACTGCAGACTTCAGGGGGGTTTCACCTGCACAGCTGTGCCTGGTGCTTCACCTCGGGGCGGAAGCAGTCTTGTTCATCCACAACTGCCAGGCTGTACTTTTGAAACAGGATCGTTCACACAACCCACGTCCTCTCAATCATCTCAGCCCCTCCTAGTCTAGGCACAGTGGTGTCTATCCCTCACAGGTCTGGAGTCAGGCACCTCAGTGTACACCCTACCTCACCAGATGGAAGTGAGTGCCATCACACAGGCAGCATGGCACTGCTCTTAGAGACACAGCTGTGTCCCTCTGTGCCTTCCAGTAAACAATGCTGGAGATGATAGGTTCTAAATCCCTAATATAAGAGAAAAATCTCTAAAGGACAGAGGGAAAAAAAAAGGAAAGACCTAGAAAGCAAGGCTGGGCTGACTATATCTGTTTTACTTAGGGCAGAAAAGCACCATGCAAAGTATGACTGGGAGCTACTGCAAGCACACACCATATAGTTTGCACAGCAGAAGAAATATATCCATGTGGCAACAAGGGCCTCAGCACAGAGCCTGAGGTATGCCTTGGGCTTTGCCTCTCCTGGCTTAGTCCCAAAATATGTTAAAGTAGCCTGGAAGCTGCTTTGACTTGTATCCAGCTATAAGGGCTCCACTGGACCATGGAGGCACACAAGGCAGAGTGTAGTAATGGTTACAGGTTTTCTAAGTTATCTGAAGCACCTATGGCAACTTGTCAGACTGATCCACAGGAAGATAACTGAGTCTACTCAGCTGCACATGAGCTCACCCTCTTAAGACAGGTCCAAGGCTTTAGAAAAAAAAGTATGTTTACATAAGACAGAAAATGTTTCCCATATTTCCTGCTTCCAAAGCGATCTACAGCAGTCAGTCTATCATGGGAATTATCCTTCTGTGCTTCAGCCCCTCCCTTTAAAGCAAGCTCCTACTCTGCAACACAACAAACAAATTCTGCTAGTCTACTTACCTGTACAGGTCACACTCCAGCCTCCATTACTGCAGTTCCCTTCCAGGATGGCCTCCCTTGCCTGCAGGATAACCTTCAGTGATGTGAGGCCAAGAACAAGAGCAGCACTACACAGTGACATGGTGTTTGAGCCACCTAAAAAACATGCATCAGAGGGTCTGCCTGGATCTCCTACGGGTTGGAAAGGCAGCATTAGTCCTTTCTCACACTGTACAGCAGTTTCTCATATATATATATGGGAAGACCTTATCTTTCCCTATGAAGTCAGGGAGTTTCATACAGATAGATCTCAGATAAAGTTGCAGCTAGAAGCACTGACAACATGCAGGACTTTATGTCAGGAGCAACTGTGTGAAGCACGGGAGAACAATTACATGTGTGGCCCTCCATGCTTTCGTAGCTTCACCGTGATGGGAGTCTTAGGCTGTTCCAGGTTTCTTCATGCTGGATGTTACATTAATTAAGTAAGCAGATTGAGAATGCTCTAGTAGACACCTTCAGAAGAAGTCTTGCAGTTTTAATGTGCTTTAACTTCATGGGTTTAGTTCATATTACCATTTCAGGTCCTCTCCTGGAATCCCCCACATCCTTATAAGCCTTTAGTGTTATTTTAGCTTCTCGCTCATGCATTCATCATAATCTGTGAAAATCAGAGTTGACACAATGACAAAAGTTGTCACATTGAATACATTGTTTACTTGGCTTGAACAGTTATTTTTATAGTTTCTCCAGAGAAAGTTTCTTACTCAAATTTGCCAGAGATACTCAACAAGTTTAACTACAAACTTGGCATTTCTTCTTCCAAAAATTCTTAGAATTATATTTTCCAGCAACAGACTAATTGACAACATCTTGCTTCCCATAGGCACAAATCCTCCTGCATTAGATTTCCTCAACCTATTAGCGCTCGGAGTTGATGGAGGTCAGCTGTTGGGCGCTGCATTGAACAGCCAGCAGATGGCTCAGCTAGCAGGCACGCTGATCAATCCCTCAAATTCCATTTGGTGTAAATGAGGGATAAAATTCCTGCCAGCTTGTGACAAGAGTGATTCTTCATGCCCAGACTGAGATTCTCTAGTGTTCTGCGCTGTATATTTTACATACTGAATCTCTCACCGTTTTAATTTTCCCCAAGGCTTTCATGCTTTCTAAGGGAAACAACTGCTCTTTTTCAAACCAGTGGGGCAGGACAGCATGTTTGACAGAAAAGGCCTAAAATTTATGTTTCTCTTGCTTCATGCTTAGACTTGAATTTACCAAAACAGCTTCTCGAAGAGGTAATAGTTCCTTGTTATTTATATCCACTGAACACCACAGTCAACTGTGTGATCCAGAACTGTCTGTGTCTGGGTTATTTGCATATTGATACCTGTAGACATTTTAACCTAGAGGAAGGGCAGAATTACTTTAAATTTTTTTTGTGACCAGTAAGAAATAACCACCTTGCTGGAATTTTTAGCTTTGAAACACTACCTCCCAAAAATTTGGGCTAGGTGAGTTCACCAGCACCATAAAGTATTTTATGATTTATGCCTTTGGGCTCCAGAAACTATGGACCCGTTTGCAAGAGCTCTGCAGCAATCACTGTTAGTTGCCTATAGGGCTTCTAACAAATTTGTTAATATTAGTGTGACTTGCAATCTATAGCACAGAAAAGGTGGAAGGGCATGAGGAGACATGGTAATCCAGCAGCCATGATTTCATGGTGGTCAAGATATCTTGTCACAAAAAAGGAGCTGAGTTCTGCATCCTAGAAATATTGTTTATTAAAATTAAGTTTAATTTAAGGTGAGATTACTACCCACATCTGTTCCAGCTCTACAGGAGACAAAAGAAATGGCTGGAGAGGGTTAAAGTCTGGCTGTCCTACCAGCCACCAGGGAGGAAAGCTGTTCATAAAAGGAAAAAAAACCCTCAAAATTTTTCATTCTATAAAGTCTCATTCATTCTGTTTCCAAATGGTATAACATTTTAGGTTTTAAGGAGTAAACAATGTGTTTGTGCTTCTGGCTCTTCAAGGCCATTTGATTTACCATTCTCAGCTCCAAGACAGTGGATTCACTGCATGTCCTGCCTTGCCTCCTGTCTCCTCCTGGTGTGTGGACACTGAGCTCTGTGCAGGCAGCAGCATCAGCTCCTCTCAAGCCCACACGGAGCCCAGGAGCATTATTCCTTTTTGGGCTGGTTATCTTGATAAAGATAGCATGTGCCAAATCTGTGCCACCCTTCTCCACTCCCCACTGCTCTAAGTGCCTTCATAGATCACAGATCAGATGTGCAGCCATCACTTTGTTGTGCATAAAGTTTTTTCCAACTTGCCCTGCAGAAACAACAAACACATACTTTTAACACAAAATGTAACTAATTAAAATACAGCAAATTGATTTGGGAGGTAGCTCTCAAAATCTGTCGTGTTTGGGAGGGGAGATTACTACACCAACTGACTCTAGGCAGCTCTTCAAGGTGCTCCAGGAAGTACTGAAGAGGTATCACCAGTATGACCTAGTTGTGTGTGAGCTGATTCAAACAAAGAGAAGGCTTCCTCCATTCCTCCAGCTGGCTTTGATGTACATACAAGCTTTTTATTCAACATAAACTCAAAACAATACGGTCCTATCCCAACAGCTAGAACTGAGAATGGCTGGCAGATAAGATACGGTCTTCCCCCTTCCTGTACTTCTCCAAAAACATTCAGTTAGCACTGGCTTGCTCATGTGATAGTGTAAGTAGACTTATGACCTGTCTGACTCTTTCAAAGCAGATACTTGGCCCCAACAAGTGCTTTCTCTGGGTGCAAAGTCAGGCAAGCAATAATAAAATAATATGTTGCATGGCACTCCAGTATGCTTTCAATGCACTGTCTTTCTAGGAGACTGGAAAAAAAAAAGCAGAAAGCTAAAAACATATATTTTCATCATCTGTCTCTTTTGTCCTTGGGGCTTGATTTTACTGCAACATGTAAGATGGGGTCCTTTAAAACTTCACCCACTGCATGGAAATTTCCCTCTCTATTGCCCTAACTTTGGTTTAGTAGGGGCCACGTAGTGTCAATAATGGGAAAATCTTAGGATTTGTAAGCAAGCAAAGCTTCCCATATTTCTTCTAAGTTGTTGATCTTCAAAGTTCAGAGGTGCTGGCTCTGGAGGAGCAGTCACTGATTTATACTAAAGAAAGTTTCCAAGAAGCTCAATGTCTCCATGTGAAAGCCATCCTTCAGTCTTCCACATGGAAAAAATGCAGCCAACACTAAACCACTGCCAATGTCCTCCAAAAAGACAAGATATAAGCTTCACTATAACATTTCCTAGGCTCTACTCCTTACATACCACTCGGCTTTGCTTTTACGCTCAGGATGGCAGTTAAATGCAATTACTGATCCCATTTCTCTCAGGTGGCTTAGGGAGTTAACCAAATTTTAGCATCGTTGTTTAAAGAGCAGTTAGATACCTTCAATGAATGTTTGCAGATATTACTAGTTTTGTGCTGTTTTGTTAAAATAGATGTTATCTGTTAAGACATCCTCCAGTAGTCTGAGCTCAGAGTTGGCCAACAAGTGACATAGGAGGTATTCAGAGAAGTTAATGGACAAAGCGGAGCAATTTCCCAGCTCTGTTTAAAGCAGAACTGTTCTTGCCAGCCGTCCCAACTGAATTCTCTCCTGACCATGCAAGTGTGTTGCCTGTAAAACATTCAGTCCTCAAAAAACAGACACTAGAATTTGAGGATGAAAGCAGATTTTTGTAGAGGAAATATTGCAAAGATGTTCTGCCAGAAAAATCTTTTTCAGCAACTTGAGCATCCAACTCAAAATAGCAGCTCATGTTGCTGGAGTTACTGCTTTCATCCAGCATCACAGTGAAAAGATGTGAGCTGGCATGGCTCAGCAGTCTGCAGGAGAGATGATGACAGCTTTCTGAGGGTGCAGATTGCTTTTGTTCTCCAGATGAAAACACTCTTACCATAGCAGTCTCAACATCCCCTTTACCAGCCTGGCAAAGCAAGGAGCATGAAGAATGGGAATGTGTTGCTATGGCATCACTGGCAAAAAAAAAAAAAATCAGTAGAGTTTACTCCAGCAGAATGAAAAACCCAGGACAGTTGTTAGGCACAACTGGAATGTATTTGCTGGGATATAAATAGAAACACTGAAAAACTGATATATGTCTTACAAATGCAAGATATTTTTTTCTCATCTTGGTAGTAATGTCAAATAGCTTACGGGGAAGAAAGGAAAAGAGCAAGTCGAAAACTTACCAGCTTCAAACATGTAGCAGCTTAATAGATGAGATTTAGTCTGCAGCAAATCCCTAGCTGACTTCAGGACCTTTATTCTTTCACAATCTCATTTGGGGATGTGTGAAAAAGAACTTACAAACTCTTTAATGCAATGTTCTATCCAGGGTGGCCAAGGTTTTCATAAAATTACTCTGTTCAGCTTTAGACATTCATTTCAAGAAAGATGAGGTCACGGTGGAGAAAATCCAGGTAGAAGCACAAGCCGACAGTGCTCTAGAAATCGTGGGTAATGGTGCAGGACGGGATGATTAAGAACTGTTTTACATAAAAAATGACCAAGCTGAGGTCACAAATACCTAGTAGACTATTGCAGAGCAGAAGGAAATAATCCTTCATGTCTGTGGTGGGTAAGAAAAACAGCAGCAGCTCCAAGTGAATGAAGAAAGATATAAATGAGACATGCAGAGAAGCTGCCTAACAGCAGGAATGGCAAAGCAGTGGAATAAAGAGATGAGGGAAAACTGTTCAACCTCTGTCACTGGAGGTTCCCAAGATGCAGTTAGATAAAAGTTTGTTGGTGTGGCAGAGAATGATTCTCTTAGTATGAATCAGAAGGGTAACTTCTCTGAGTGTGAATCAGAAGATAACTTCTTGAGGTCCCATCTCATCCTGGTGTTTTGTTTTTTTTTGACAGCTGAATTATTTTATAACGCTTAAATATAAAATAAGAATTTATCAGGGTAACACCTTTTTTTTTCTGACAGGATGCACTTTAATGTACTGATACAATGAATTATCAAAGGTCTGTATAATTCTCTGTAGAATCTGATGGCTTTATAGTCTGGTCTTTTTAGGTGTGTCTCGGAGGTACATAGACTTTTGAAGAAAGTACAGCTGAGAAGATGCAAGGATCTTATTTTAATTAGGTTAATTTAATGCAGTTCTGAGATTTGTTTCAGTGTAAACTTTATTCTATTAATGTTACTTCATCATCAAAATTGATGAAAAAAGTGGGAGATGAAGTATGGGAAAAATATCCATTCTGGGCTTGCAAAAGGAATTTTTATGTTAAAATACTTAGCCACAAACATCGCACACATAGACATAAACTACAAAGCTGTCAGATGTGATAGAAATGAAATATAGGGAGAATTAATTTCTTCCATGTTTAGTAGTAAACTGCATGAAGGCCATAAGATGGAGATGCAATATCCATACCAGTAGGATGGATATTGCATAAACCATCTAGGGTCCAAGTTTTCCAGTAAAGATCCATGAGAACTGAAGAAGTGTTTGCAGTATCATCTGAATTGCAGGCAACTGTAATCCAAGGAGACCCTTCAGCCTCTCATTGCTGCAATTACAATGAATTCTTAAGTGCCAGGGCAGTAAAAAAAGCACTTAAATCTACAGCTGTAAGCTATACTTCTTGTTATAATCCTGATAAATATGAATTATCAATTAATTGCCAAAACTATTTTTAATTCTCTTAGAATTATCTTAGCTAGTTTTAGCCAGCTCTGCTTTCTGCCTTGCACTGCTGTGCTATGCACAAGCTGAGTGGAGTGACATACCTCCAGCCAGACATGTAGAATTTCTCTTCTCTCAGGGACCTACTCTGCCCATCTGTCCCACCCAGAGCCAGGCACATCCGACTTCACCCCTCATCCTGCCAAAGCCATACTACAGCTTAGAGCTGTGTGGGACCTAGTCAGGCCATTTCTCTGAGCACCTGCTCAGCCCCTCCTCTCTTCCTCATGGAGTCCAAATGTGATCCACCAGCCTGTGGTGAGGTAAATCTGCGTTCTTGGCTGCAAGGCTCTCAGACATAGCCCTTCATGGCATGTCCAGCCCTGAAAAAAAAACAAACAAAGCAAAACAAAGCAAAGCAGCAAAGCAAAGCAAAACAAAACAAAACAACCTCACAAAGCCCAGTGAGAACCTCCTCCTCCACAATCTCCAAAATCCAGGGACTGATGAGTAAGCACAAACTTCCAGCAAGTTCTGCCTCTTCCTAGCCTAGAGGGATCCTAAATAGCTCTAATACTTCTGCCCCACTCTGCTCTGAAACCTGTTCAGATATACCCAAAGGGGAACAAGAACTGTGACTGGGGTTAGTGCAAGTCATCCAACACAGGTGTTGTCCTGGTGCAGGTATCAGAATCCTTAAGGTTGGAAAATACCTCTAAGAACATTGAACCCAATCATTAACCCAGCACGCTGAGTCCACCACTAAACCATATCAACGTGTTTTTTTAACCCTTTGAAGCATGGTGACTTTCCTGGACAGCCTGTTCCAATGCTTGACCATCCTTTCAGAGGATAAATTTTTCATAATATACAATCTAAACTTCCCTAGGTGCGGCTTGAGACGATTTTTTCTTCTATTGCTTATCACCTGGGAGAAGAGACAGACCTCCAAATGGCCACAGCCTCCTTTCAAGTGGTTGTAGAGGGATAAGGTCTTCTTCTCTAGACTAAACACCCTCAGCTCCCTCAGCTGCTCCTCATCAGATTTGTGCTCCAGATCATTGCCCATTTACCAGCTCCATTGCCCTTCTTTGGACACACCTCAGCACCTCAATGTGCTTTTTGTAGTGAGGGGTGGATATGTTACATTTCTCTACAGTCTCTGAAACAAGACACAGGAAAGCACCCATCTCCCCTCAGCTGTGCAACTGCAAAACCATTAGGAGGACCCCAGTGAGAGGGTGATGGAGTTACAGAAAGCACATGTCTCTCCCAGAGACATGTCCTGGGCAGTCCCAGTCTGCCTGCCAGCTCAAGCTAACCAGTTCCTCCACGGGCACTGCTCAGGGTGAGGGCTTCCTTCGGAAAGGGCAAGCCCAAGTGCCTTCTCTCCTGCCATGTAATTCCGGTGCTTCACATATGGTAGCTGCTCTGTGTACATGTATCCCTCAATTTTCAGCCCCTGAGTTCAGGCCAGAATACCCACATGTCTTCCTTAAGGTTGGTGTGTACCTAAGTTTTGTTCTACTGACCAATTCTTCGCTCTAATTCTCATCACCATCCCATGGCACTTGGAACTGCACAGCAGAGCTCTGCTGGGGAAATGTGAGCAGGTCTCTCTGTGCTGCCACGGGGCAGACAGCCCAGCTTTCTGTCAACCTGTCTTTTCCCATGCCTGCAAGTAAGAGCTTGAGTCTCATCACAAGGCTGGGTTAAGGCTCATCCTCTTCCCCTCCCACTGCTCAGCACAGGATGGCTCCATTTCTGCCCCGTGAAGCCTCAGCAACCCAGTCCATTCCATCACGCTGTGCTTGCTTCCAAGCCTGGAGGCTCTATGCACTTTGATTTCCTCCAGACCTGGAGGCCCCACTCCATTTTCCAGAGTCATGTAACCCAGGCTCCACCAGGCAACTGGCTATGGAGCAGCCAGCAGGCAGGACCACACCAAAGGGCCACTGCAGCCTGTGCTTGGCTCTGCTGCCTTCCAGTTATGTCACATTTCCCATTCCTGTTTCCACCCTGGTGCCCTCTCTGCAGGCAGGGTCCTGGTCTGGACAACAGCACTCGATGCCAAGACTTTTCCCCTGGTTTCTGCTTCTGCCCAGCTTCATCCCTCCTCCCTAGCTGCCCTCCGGTCTTTGTTTCTCTTCTAACCAGAGAGCACAGAGCACCGTCCCACCCAAAGCCTGGTTCAGAGGTGTGGCAGCACCCTGTGGGGTTTAACTCCTGGGCAGAGCTCAGCATAATTAAGGGCCTGATGGATTCCTCCCACAGTTTGGCGGCCCTGGCAGGGAGAGCTGGGTTGTGCATACATTACCCCTGCAATCCTGCACACGGCGTTCTGACACTGCACAGCTCCTGTTTTCATGCTGTTCCAGGCAGCCTTTGATGGATACAGGTTTGCAGCATGCAGGCAGGACCTTTGCCATGTCAAAATGCCTCCAAGCAGCAACCACCCATGTTGGCAGGCTATTGGGTTTCTATGGAATTTTGACAAGTCTCCAGATGAACATCAAACCATCTCAAATCTCCTGAGGGGCTAAGAATTAAAAATATATATAAAAAAATCCCACACCAAACTGATTTCACATTTCAGGATTCCCTGCAGCTTCACAGCTAATTTAGAATCTGTTGATCCTAGTGCCAATAAATAGTTTAAACTATCTCTGTACTCAGACTTGGTTTCATCCTCAGGTTAGCATTGGTTGTTTAGCTAGCAAGTCAGTAATCTAACAGTACACATAGGAGAGATATCTGTGCATATTTGTTCCATTAAGCAGAATGTCTCAGGGTAGCTAAACGTTTCTCTGGAAAGCTTGCTCTCTCAGAATCAGGTGAGTGCATTGGTGATATACGTGCTAATGCACTGCCCCCCAGTGGAGTCGGAATCCTGTTCAGGAGATGGAGCTTTGCCAACCTTCACGTGTGAAGTGTGTAAAGAGAACACTCACAGGACATATGGTAAATCAAAACATTGAATTAACCATAGGTGGGGCAGTATTAAATCTATTCAAATGTGTTTTATGGGGAGGATGATTCACATCCGATTTTAGATTTGCAGTTCGATTAGTGCTGTCCCTGTATATCTCCCTTCTCAGAAAGCACTGCAGCTGGAGGGAACAGAAAGTCTTCAGCTGTTTGTGGGTGATGCTTCACATTCCCAAGATTCTAAGAGGAGCTGTGGGAAGTTCTCATTTTTAGAGAATAGCCAAGTCCAAAATGTCTTAAGGCCAGTGAGGTATTACGCATAACTATTAAAGCAGCTGTCGGGACCTGTATTTATTCTCTACAACATCCCTCATCATCTGGTAGGAAAATGTGTTGCTTTCTGGTAGGTAACAGAAAAGATTATATTTATTTGATCAAACTGGATGTCTCTGGAGATAACTTTAGGTACTCCCACAGGCTCTTTGTCTTCCTTACCTCTTACTATTGTTATTGCTTCACAGAGGACCCTTTCCTATCATAACTTAGTTTTTCCTACAGCAACACAAAATATTATAAAACCTGAGTTTAGGTTCACAATTACAGTCAGACTCATGGCATGTCCAAAGACTCTTATCAAAAAGCAACTTTACATTACTATAAATTTTTAAACATGCAACTAAACATGATGATAAAAATCATGACCATAAGGCTATGACACTCACTGTTGTGTCAATTATTATCTGGTGTCATCCTCTCAATTTTTTTCATAGTGCTCTGCCATATTTCTGCCATATCACCTCTGTGTCAGGACAGGGTAGTGCTTCTGACACTGCATCTCCATGTGTTCTTGTGCCTGTGATCATTGGAATGGGATGAGGCAATAGATGTGCTTATGAGTGATAAAAATATCTTCTCAGCAGCTTAGTTGTGTTGTAGCACCATAAAAGGCATCTGAATCAGCTAAATGACCAATCAATGGAGTAGGGAGATGAAGAGATGTAAAGCTGATTTGAAATACAGTATGTTTGAAGAGAACATGTAGGCTAGGGTTAGCAATACCTGAGTCAGAGGCAGTCAGCAGCTCTCCCCAGGTGAGTGGGGAAGGGAGTCACAGACACCTGGTCGTGCACAGAGGAAAAGCATCACCTGGCACAGCACTAGCAGCAGGAATATGGCTTCCTTTCTGCAGATATATTTTCTGAACACCACATAGGCTTGCCTTCCAGGTCATTAGTTTGCCAGCCTGAACTCCCCCCACTTTGCCTGTGCTTTCTGAAGTGCTTGCTGTCAGGTCAACAGGTGGCAAAGCTTGGCCTTTATCTATTGCAGGGTGGCCTGCAGCATGTGCAATGATTTCCAGCTACCTCAGTCCCCAGGCCACAGGTACCAAGGCTGAGGCACCAGTTGGACCCACGGAAGGCAGGCACACACCTGCCCTAGGGCAGCCATCCTGACAGGAGTCTTGCCCAGCTACCTCCAGCGAGCAGCCCCTGGACACCACCGGCCCTTTCTTTCAAGATGGGTGCTCATAGCCTATTCCCTCTCCCATAAAATCACAGTAGAGACATTGCACAAATCAAATGTGCAGTATGTCCTTGGTAGGCAGTACTTGGCTCCTAAGTTCCCCTTGACAGGAATCTTTAATTCCTAGAAAAGAGGGTACCATGCAATCCTTGGACTTTGATAAAATATTTGACACTCATATGCATTAAGAACATGAGACAGGTCCTACAGGTCACATCAAAAAAGCAATCACCGATTGAAGACTCCTGCCTGGTCTCTCAAAACCTCAAAGTAAGACTCTTCAGTCTTAGTGTGTGTGTGTGTGCGGGCTGCAAGTTGCAATGACAAGTGGCTGAGCACAGCATGCTGAAAAGCAATAGCTGTTCCCAAACAGGCAGGGTGCAGTCACAAGGCTGCTGCTTCATAGGAAGGAGGTCAAATGGCTCCTTCCACAAGTTGACAGCTTGTGTGGCAAGGAGGTGGTGTCTCAAAGAGCTCCTGAGCCATGCGAGAACAGGCATGGAGAGATAGGTGATGTCTTTTATTAGACCAACTGACAGACCTAGAAAAAATAGACATTTCCAGCCTAGTTCGTTCATGAGGTCCAGAGAGCACCAGTGAAATCCATGCTAACTGCAAAGCAGAAGCAAGAATTCTTGGATCAATCTTGTTACGCTAATAAATTCCTCCACATGAGAGAAAAAGGTGGTTAACACCTGTGGAGCATGAGGGGTGGGGGGTGTTACCTAGGAACAAAGTGACAGGCTCTAAGCTCCTGCAGAGAGGAGAAAAAAGAAGGGGAGGAGAAAACAAAAAAAAGTCATTAGCATCTGTGTTGTATTTTTAAATATATGATTACAGTTCTGGTATTTTGTAATTAACCCAAGTTAATTGTAAGCTCTTGGTTTGCATATTTCAGCCCAGAGGATAACCAGTTTTTAAAGCTAGCTTGCTACCTTGAAAGGCTCAGCTTGACATAGCCTACTAATGGGTTTATCAGATAAGGTACCACTAGGCTTAATGCACTCTTTAATTAGGAATGTAAACACCTTCATTAAAAAAGAAATGAGAGCCTCAGAGAAATTATGAAGAGATTTTGTGATTATCGATTCGAAAGAGAAAGTATTCCAACAGAGAAACCCTTTTCTCGCTCCTTCTCTAGGAACAGAGGCAGCATACTTTGTAATTGCAACCCTACCAAGCGTGGAGATTCCACTGCACTAGGACATTCCCAGAGTGTTGGGACCCTCTGGCTGAACGGAGATGTGAAGGACAGTCAGCCTCTCTGAAGGCATGTGTGTACAAACAGATGTGTTTGTGTACACACGCGTGCCTGTAAACACGCGATTCCTGTGGGCACGTCCGTGTGATGGGCTGGCGCTCCAGCGCTCCTCAGCAAGGTGGAACTGTTCCTCCTCTTGCCTGTGCACGTGGTGCTTGGCACCAAGAGCAGCCTCAGCAGGCCGTAGCTCGCCAGTACCCACAGATACGGGGGATTTGGCTGCTCAGGCGTGTTCCTCTGCCCAGCACTGGGACTGGCGGCTGTGTTTTGGCCTCTGTGCCCCATGCCCTCACCGGAGCCCCAGGGGGAGCCATGCCCATGAGATGGGCGGGTGGCTGGGGCACATGGGGGGCTGCTCCCATGGACCGTGCCCCACCTCCCTGCTTGGGGCCCTGGCTGGGGCTGCAGGCCCTGTGCCGTGCCCGGCAGCCGCCTCTCCCCTTGGGCACCCGGCACGGCGCCTGCTCGCTGTGTGGGCCCCGTTCCCAGCAGGGAGCTTCCCCTCCCTCTGCCCCCTCTCCCTGCTCTACCCAACAATGGTGGCCTGGGCGGCTTGGGTTGTAGTTTTGAATTTAAATGCAGCCAGCCTTAAGTTTACAAAAATAATAAGTCCCCTTCAAACACAGTTATGTAAAAAGTAGAATAATAAAAAACTTAATGTTTGTTGGCAGCATACGTATCCCTTTGTTTGTAAGACAGAGGCCCATCGACAAACAAGAGGCTTTTCTGGGACTCTGACATCAAGTACCAAAGTACACATGGCCACGACATAACACTGCCTCCGTTACCTTTGCCAGACAGTGGAACTGCTGCACCATTGTTTAATGCACTTGTACAAGGAAGGAGGATTCGTGGCCAAGACCCTGCTGACAGCATCCTGCCCCATGCAGAGACCTGCTCTGCGGTACCTCCAGCAGCACCACCATGCTCTGCTGCATCCCCCTCCCACTGCACCCCAGCTGCTATTCTCTGCGCCTGTCAGATGCAGTAATTCAGATGTTTTCATGTAAACCATGGAAAAATCAGAACTGTGTGTTGACCTCTCTAACAATATTTGGCTTTTAGTTAAGAAATGCAAATGTACTGTGGAGCTAAGAACAGACATTATTTGTTGAATTGTCACTATGGGACTTTTATTCACAATTTCAAGAAATTCTGTCAATGGTCACTACAGGATTTCACCTCAGTTCCTTCCTGTAAACTATTTCTAAATTTCTACCATTATTGTATTTAAATATTAATACAATAATAAATACAATAATCAACCATTATTGTATTTAAAGAATGACAGTGTCCGCACTGTGCTAAAAATCATCGGCTTCCCAAATATTATGATCTTTGAAGGTAATCAGCAGCTCCCAGGAACAGACCCTGAGAAATGGAAGCAACGTGTGAGCTCCAATTCTTATTGGTCCTAGTAATGAAAAACAAGACTCAGACTGTTCTTTCTATGTTACTTGTCATGTAGAAGAGTAAAGCACAGCAAAAAGTATTAGAAAATCACCATCATTGCTTTAGGAGTTTGTATTTTTCTAATAAGCTTTTAATTTTCTGCTCCAAATGGAAAGCAATACTTGCCTCAGGAGAGCTTCTGAATCTAAATTGTTTCCATATCAGCAGTTTTACCTAGCCTCTGGAAGCAAAATTCCAAAACCAAGTTTCCTGTCCCTTGGGTAGGAGTACATGGGGAAACTTCTAAGGAAATGGTGATGGAGAAAGCACTGAGCAGATGTGGCACTGAGACAATCCATCAGACAGTGAATGACTCAGTTGTTGCTCATTAATTCTCATCTTAGAAGTATTAGGCTGGGAAGTCTAGCATGTTCCTTTACAATTTTTCATGGTGATGTAAGATCCATCTTCCCACTCTTTCCATGGAAAACTCAGATGCCCTCTGGCAGCTGTGAGCTGGCAGCAGGGTGAGCTCACCTGGGGCTGTGGAGCGGAGATCTGCTGGGGAGGATGGGGTGCAGCCAGCACCACCAGCTTTGCCAGTGCTTCTCAAAAGAAAGCCCAAGTCCTCCGAAAAGAAATACCTAAGTGAGAAAACCAGAAGGAATAATGTGACTGTTGTAGCACTTTCTGGCAGGCATTAGGAGGAGCTGAAAATAATCAGAAAATCTTCATGGAAAGAACCTTAGAAAAACAAGCAGAGGTGGAAAGGAAGCCTGTACCACCAAGGAGAATCTTTCTGGGGACTGGCCAAAGCATTCAAGATTTTTTCCCAATTATATATGTGTGTGTGTGTGTGTGAGTGTGTGAGTGTATATCTATAGATATGTGTGTGTGTGTGTATATCAGAACTATAAGGTTTCCTGGTTTTTTTCTTAATTATGCAGCCTGCCTAAATGTGCAGGACACATCACAGATTTATTTATTTATTTGTTTGTTTGTTTTATTTTATTTTAAAAATTTATTTATAGTAAAACACCAATAAGAAAGCAAAAGAGCCTATGTAACTTCTAAGATCAGGGCAGAGAGAGATGCAAATCCCTTGCTCACATTTTTGCCCTAATATTTTCTTGTTTGTGTAAAGCAGCACCAACTGCAGTAGCCAGCTTGGCAGGAGGTCATGAGTGCCTTCTCCCTACAGTATCACTTCCCCACCAAAATACCAGTCTGTCTAGGATGAACATCACTGATGTGGGTGTGTTGTGGTGGCAAGTTGAGAGATTAATTAATTACCATTTCCCTGTCCAAAAAATCCATCCTATTCTCACTCCCCTCTCACCTTCCCAAGTGGCTTGGGGCAGCACAGAGAGGAGTTGCCTGTAAGCCACGTGGCCTCAGAGGACTTGAGCGTGGGAATGGAGACCACAGTGGTCCTCCAGCAGTCCCAGCCTGGCAGGGTTAGGTTTTGGAGGGATGCTGCTGGCAGGTAAAACCAATGTCAGCCCATGGGAGAGGCTGAATCAGGGCCATGCCAGCAGCAAGGGGGCTGGAACACAGTTGGCTCTGTACCAGCCAACAGTGCGTGCACTATGAGAAACCCCAGGGTCCTCTCAGACCTTGTTAATGCCCCCTTTCTGCAGAATTGTGTGTCAGCCATGCAAAATGTGTTAGAAAAGCCTTTCCTTCTTTCCTGCTTTTGCTTTGTTCCTGCATGGTAGCCTCTTTTTCCCCCAAAGACCTTTTCATAAAGTTGATGGGCTGCCTACCTGAGAGCTGATACATGTCTTTATGTAAGGTGAAAAAACAGGTTCAAATATCAACTTCCAGACATAGTTTCTGAATAAGCAACTCTGTAGGAGATGGATGGCTTTTCATTAGGTTTGATTGTCCCCAGGTCCTCAACGCACAGTGCCCCCATTAGCAAATTAAAGAATCTTTTGTCTCTTCTTGTCAGTACTGCTCCCGCTGGAGAAAGTCTTGTTTCTGTGCCTGATCAATCAATTATTTTTCTGACAGTGTTGCCAGATCACAGGGTAATTAAAGTTTTATGTATAGCTCGGGCTATTCTCACCGCCTTTTGATGTTTCAGGTAAAAAGGGAGAATAGAGTTGTATTATTTTAGCACTTTTTACATCTCTCTAAAGAAATTCTTTAGGTATTTGCAAGGTCAATGTGATAAAGAAACAGTGGGAAACAGTATAGTTGGTATTGTCCTACGAATGTAATAATGCTCCTTACAATATTTTTTCACAACAATGAAAACTGTAATTAAGGCTGCAAAGTAGTTTTCATCCATCATCTCTGTGTTTCCATTTACTTTTAATTCGCTGGGTTTATTCTGTCCCTGAGCATGCAGTGCCATCATTGTCATTCAGTGATGGGCTTCCCTCCTGAGAGCAAAACTCAGACTGCATCTTTTTTCAGAAGTCTGGAGCCAGACTGAACTCTGCTGCTGACTCTGAAGCCTGTGAGGCCCTGCAGTGAGGATTATATGCTTATCTCAGTTAAGAAGGATTTAGCACCATCGGGAGCATACAGAGATTATCTACTGAGCTCATGCAAAAAACTGTGATAATCTGTGGAAAAGGTGGTTTGTGAGGTTCTTCCCATAAACCTTAGGAACTCAGGGCAAGTGCTGGGTTTGCTGGTGGCCCTGTAAAGGACATGAAATGTGCCCACCTTTATTTATATGAAAGCCTTTGTCTTGCATTCTGCTGTTGTTAGCTGGAGTCTTGGATGTGGATTGATGATTGATATTTGCCAGCTACTTAGGGATTACATTCCTAGCCACAGACCTGATAACCAAACTGCTGCTTAGGAAACCCCAGAAAAGAAATGTGAATAGGCCTATCAGAATTGGCAAAGTTTTTTGAGACAGTGGTTGTGCCTTTCCCTCTCACAAGGTTGTTTTGTGTCGTTGAAGTATTTCTATGTCAATGATGAAATTAAAAAAACATACAGAGATAGGAAAAAGCCCCCATCTGTCTACATGAGAAACATTTCTGTGCTTCAATCCATGTCTTTGTTTTCTTCCTTTCCTCAACTGCGTTTTAAAAACAAAAAAAGTCTATGATAGGAAATTATTTTTCCACTGTGTTACTTACTGAAGCCAGAGAATTAGAAGAACATGTAAGGACATGCATTGAAAGCTATGAGCTTTAGCTTAGTCCACCAGCTGTGGTAACCTCATTGTTTGCACATTCTGTATATTTACTCTGATTATAATCATGGATGCTGTAAATAAATCATGGCAGTGCTACCTAATAACCTAAGTAGATTATCAAATTTGAAGGCTAACTATAATGAATGATGCTTTTTCTTGTCTAGACAGCATGAACTAAGCATTTTCTACCTGGTGGTTTACTTCTTTAATCACTTATTTACTTATTTGTATCTACTGGTTCTTGATAGGAAACCACAGGGACTGTACGGAGGATTTTTGGTCTGAGAGGAGAAATATTTGAGTAATAGGGTTCCAGTCATCTCTTTTTTCAATCCCCCAACTTTATGCCTTGCATCTACAGGAAAGTAGCTGAGACAGGGAGTCTAGCATTTCTTGCTGTGGTTGCCACTGGGAAAATAGTCTTCCTTTTCCTGTCATCTTCCGTGTGTATTCTTTACCAGCTATTAACGAATATGCCCAAAAGACAAATATAGCTGTAATTAGCAACCCCCGCTGGTCATGACGAGACTTGCTGTGTGCTGCACACCTGATCCACAAAGACACCGTCTGTGTTTCACACCTCCTCTCTGGAGACACCCACACGTCCCAACCAAAAACACAAATCAGGATCTCTGGAGGGCTTGGCAGACAAGCAGCCAGAGATCCCAAATTCCTTAGAAGCCATACTGGAGTTCCAGCAAAAAATACACCTCCAGCTGCTTCCTGCTCACTGCTTCATGCCATCCCACAGGAGAAAGTCATTTGCTTCAGCTGAGGAAGAATAATTAATTAAAAACTAATTTCTCTAATGGTTAGGGGCCAGCATGTCTGGTCACTCTTTTTCGTGCTTCTTGGCAGAACTGGCTGGTTGAGCATGTCTTCATAGGTGTGAGCTAGAAACAAAAGCAATCCTGGCACTGGAAGGCCCCTTGTTGTGTGGGTGGGATTAATGAGTGACAGATAGCATGGTGCAGATGGAATTTACCATGCCTGAAAACTGACAGCAAACCCAAGAGCAGCCTGGCATGTCTTGGTAGATACCTTCAGGTATCTCCCCAGCTGAGTAAGATACCTTCAGGTATCTCCCCACCTGGGGCCCTACTGCCAGAAACCTCCTTCATCTCCCTCCCATGTTCACTCCTGTGTTATAAAATAAGTGTTTCGAGTTCCAACACCTAAGGAGGAAAAACCCCAACCAACCAAACAAATAAAACCAACAAAAATAACACAGCCAATTTATGGCAGTGTACTTGAATAGGAGGATGAATACCAAAATTTAACTTTTTTGATGTTGCAATTTGTGGGGAAAGTCTCCCCTGGAGTTCTAATCTAGTTCATATCTTTGAAATGGCTTTTTGCAGTTAAAAGAAGTATTTCCCATATGCTTGACATATTGCTACATAAAATGGAGGAATGCAGGAGAGAAAAAAAAAGTATGTTTACGTACAAAACATGCCCCACATGCATATTTATATTAAGAGAGAAAAAAATATTTTATTTATGGATGTATAACTTGACACTCTCAACATTTAATGTAAACAAATGCCAAATGAAGAAGATTATGTTGGACATTAGTGGGCTATGCTTCTTCATTTCCATTTTTCAAATCTGGCTATGATTGCATACGAGTGCCTCCAACAGCAGACATCTGGGTGGCTTGGAAGCAACTGAAGCATGGTTTTGCTGTAAAATATTTTCTTACTGTAAAGTTACAGATTCAAGATTTACTGGTGAAATTTTTGGTTCTGAGCAGCCTCAGACCAGATTTATAATAAATGTGATAATTTAGCAGTCTCAGTGAGGCCTTAAGAATATTAATATCTAAGGCCTAACAAACTTTTATAATTAGGGTGCAGTTTAACATACATTAAGATGTTGACATTGTTGGCATTAAGACAATATCCTTGGAACTTTTCCAGGCAACTGCACTGCCACAGACAAAGCCTTCATCCAGCTTCATGTTTGACACTTTATACAATGAAATTACTATTTTCTGTCTCTTACCTCCAGATTTAGGACAATTAATCTCTGATTCTCTTTTGTTTCTAGGTTTCAAAGTGCAATTTCCTGCACAAAGGAATATACTCATAATTCAGGTTGTCCACCCACCCACCCAGTTACCTGTCTCAGCTAGCCCAATTGCTGGAAGGAACATATAAAGCAAGTTCATAGCTTGGTGCTGGAGTGATATAATCTTTGCTTAATCTACTTAGTGTTTAAAAATGTAAATGTTAGCAGCTATCTCAAATACTAGAGCACTGCTCTCATGTAAGTTGTATGCTCGAATGTGGCACAAAGCAGTAATTGTATTCTTCTGGGAGGCTAAAAGCCTCCCAGCATCTGAGACATGGAAAACTGAAAGAGTGGTTTAAGTCTGCTAGGACCAAAATGTTGCAACTGTATCTCAAACACTTGCAATTTGAAGCTGTAAAACCCCCAGGGCATATTATGTGCTGTAACAATATAATTAAATAGGTTGTATCAAGCTAGAAAAAAAAAAATTGTGCCTCCTTTTCCTGTCTCTTTTTTCACCTTAGAAATAAATCCGGTACTTGAATATGAAACATTAGCTCTTATTCAAAATAATTAATTTTAAGAAACTAAATAAATTAGCACATGCGTTTATAACATTGATTTCAGCCTTTCTTTTCCCCAACTGTTTTAATAGCTTTTCAGATATAAGGTTTGGCTCCTTCCTTGGGTTTAACTTCTTAAATTTGCAGTTTGCTTATCAAGAACAAAAAGCAGCTGATGCTTCCCAAAGAAGGGAAAGCAGCTCTGGGCTTTCCCAGTGCATCCACAGAAGCCAGCAAGGAGAGTGCAGCCCTGGTGTCCTGACTGCCCACACTGCTTGCCATGGGTTCACTCCCTGGCTCTGCTCTGGCTGCTCCATAGGGATCTTTCCCAGATGAACCTGATGTAGGGTGGTCAAGCACTAATTGATGTGGACACGAGCCAGGCTACTGATCCCCAGCCCTCCTTCATTAGTGGGCAAGACGCAGCTCTCCATTCCTCTGTGGGAGGATTTCTCAGCAAACCAAGAGGTGCCTGAATTCAGAGTTGGTTACTTCATCTTTCACAGATTTTTGTAAATATGGCAAGACTGCATTCCCTCCTGCCATTATCTTCTCAAAGAGAGGAAAGAGATGTGCAGTAAGGGTGTGTGATGTCTGTGTGTGTGCACGACTGCACGTGCACATCTCCCCCTCTCTTTGTTTAGACCTCTGGGCATTGCTCCCATGTAACCTTTGTTCTGCTTAAGAACCCTTCTGTTCTTATTTTGGCAACACACACAAATATTTACTCATGTTCATAAACAATTACCAATTCTATCTTTTCAGGTAAAATATCAAGAGAGCATGGCTCACCTGGCTGAACGTAAATGGACTCACGTGTTCCCTTTCCTGATGGTAGGTGTTTCTGTGTGTACATGTCTCTCTAGTGTGCAAAGATAACAGGGTTCTGCTTGGGTTATTCATAACCATCTGTGAATTGTGGCAGAGCAACACATGACCTAGGGACTGAACCTCAATGCAGTGATCATTTTCATTCCATAAAACATCTGAGAATGTGCTGTGTAAACCATGGCTGCTAGGGAGGAGGGGGAAGGAGAAGGACTCAGGATGGAGCAGAGGCAGAAGGTGCTGGAAGAGCACATTAGCCTGGGTGTCACATGAAGCACAGCCCTATTGTGGTTGAGGCCCAAGGCAGTGCACATAAAATCTCTGATTATCATAGTTGTCCCTTGCAGTCACATTTATGAAGGCTCATTAGAGCTGGGAGTGATGAGGGTGTGAACTCAGGCATTTGCTTGTGCCAAAGTGCATGGGAGTTAACAGGTCAGGAACTTGGCCTTCTGTGTTTTAAGGAGTGGCAGTGCCAACAAGCACGAGTGTCAGTCTCTGAGAAACTCTTGGAAGTACTAGGTTGCTGAAACCTGCCTCTACTTCCATTGAAATAGTGTCACCACTTCTGCTTCTGAGCTTTAGGGGTGTTTCACACTGCAGTGCTGGCCCTGCTCCCTGTTGAGCCATGCAGCTGTGCAAGGGGAGGGGTGAGGCACGGAGGATGATGGCAGTGGAAGTGACGGTGCTCTGGAATGCTCTCTGGTGACAGGTGTCCCTGGTGTACTCTGCCAGTGCCGAATACTCCAACTGCGGTGAGAATGAGTACTACAACCAGACCACTGGCATGTGCCATGACTGCCCCAAGTGCGAGCCGGGTGAAGAACCTTACATGGTAATTTCAGCTTCTTCTGCTGCTGGGGAGACATATCAAGCCCCAAAGGCAAAAAACCCAAATGCTTTGTGATGTGTAAGTAATGAGTAGGAAGGGAAACGGGGAAGGCTACGGATGCCTAAGCAGAACTTACACCTCCAAGTGTGCTCTGGGAGTGAGGCATCCTGCATGCATGCCAGCAATCCACATCCCAGGAGCAGCCTGTCTAAAGGGATATGGTAAAAAACAAAATGTAGAAGTTCCATAGAGTGTCTGCCAGCCTGTTCTCATCTCAGTAGTTATTTAGAATCTGATGCTGACATTCCAGCACAGAGGGATAAATCGGTCAGTGTGGTCTGCTAGCTGGCCCTTCATACTGACAAGTTAATTTTGCTCTCCTGCTAAGATATTTTGGCACTAGAGGAACTCGGATGTTTCTGCAATAGTTTAAATTATGGTTCCTAAGTAACAATTAGATTTACAGCATGTAATTGTTGCTTATTAAAAGAAAATAAATTACTGAAATCCTGTTTTGTTTTAATGGGATAAACATCCTATTGCAAGCATTTCACACAGTTGGTAGTCCCAAACAAGTATGTTTGAATAATAACCAGTTTGGTTTAGTTTTATTTAATCTAAACGTAATATTCAGCCTGGGACATGTGAGTTCAGAGGTTACAAAATCTCATCCAAACATTGCCTTTTGGGCTGCTCCCTCTGGAGTCTCCTAGCCTGAAACTGCTGATAGCCCTGCTGCAGCTGTGTTTCTCCTGTAGGAGTCTTCTCTACTCTTCCAGTTTTAGTTCACTTTCTATCCAAGCAGCAGCTGAAATTCACTTCTGCAATTTGCTGGGCTATGATAGGAGTAGTATGGGGGGCCACTTACAAGCAGTATGATGCTCCAGGTCCCCTTCTCCCTCTCCAGCACACAGCATGCTGCATCCTTGTATCCCTGCGTGGTCTTTCCAGGATAGACACTAACAGGCAACACGACAGACTCCTGTCCCTTTGTGCTGCAAAGCCAGTGGGGCAGGCTGTGAACGTTCTCTTCTGCTGGAAGCTGGTGTGCAGCACAAGACTGCGTCTGAGTGACTGTGTGCTGTTGCAGACGTGTGGATACGGCACCAAAGATGAGGACTACGGCTGCATCCCCTGCCCTTCGGAGAAGTTTTCCAAAGGAGGTTACCAGATATGCAGGCGGCACAAGGACTGCGAGGGGTTCTTCCGAGCCACAGTCATGACACCCGGGGATCAGGAGAATGACGCAGAGTGTGGGCCTTGTCTCCCAGGGTAAGGACTTAGCCTTGGGCCTTGGCTCTGCCCAGGGCACTGGGAAGTACTTTCCTGATGTCAAAATCTCTGACAGCCTCTACATGTCAACGCTGACTGTAGGTACAATACTGGGAAATTATGCTTTTTCATCTCTGCTAAAACAATACATTTAAATGTTTCAGAAGCATGGGTGAGTTTTATAAACACAGAAGCATAAAGCAGTTAGGCCTAGAAGGGACTCTGAAGAAGATGTTTTTAATCTTACTGAATCTCACTGAAGAAATAGATGTTTGGAGAAACTAGAAAACTTTTTTCTCTTACTAGAAATGGAAAGGGAACAAGTACAGGTGTGCAGTGCCATTTTAAACACTCAAAGAAATCCAGCTTGGCCTCCAGCTGTAGCTTCAGAGGGCCACCTTCTAAGTCCTGCCTCCGACATAGGAGCTGCATGGCTGCACCTTAAATACCCTGTAGGGTCTATGCTGGCACTACAGCATGTTTAGGGGCATAAAATATCTCCTCTCCAGATGTGAACAGCTGGAACATTTGTCAGTAGTTGACAGTATTAGCTAACATAGCTGTTCAGTGAGATTTACCAAGGCATTTTAGTCTCTCGGGTCCTTTCTACACAACAGAATGGAGTCTAAGGAGCTGTTAATGTAGCATGTGCAGTGTTGTTCAGAGTCAAAATAAGTTTCAGGGCTGGCTGAAGGGGCTTAAAGTACATGCTGTTTATTAAGTCCATCTTGATAATGGTCTCTTACACTCAGTGTAATTCTGATAATAGTGAGAAAGAAATTGCTACATTGGATATGTATATCCTTGACAATACTACATCTGAAAGTCTGCAAACCCAAGCATATATTTACACTCTTGGTGGTTTTTTTTGTAGGGTGAGTAAATACTCTAAAGTATATCCTCACCTTACATATCTTTTCAGTTTCTGCCACTATTTCTCTTTGGTTTAGAGAGCAATTCCTGCTGACATTTGGCTTTTAAGCAGTTTGCAGATGCTGTATAACCCACATTCCCCATAGCACAGGAAGCCCTCTTAAAGAGGCCCTGCAAGATTTATTTTATCAGTAAGTCTGTGTGAAATATTCACAGTTTACAAATAAAATGAAGGACTTGTCTAGCTGCCAGCCAAACAGACTGATGATGTGACTTGAAAACAGCTCCCTCTTGACTTCCCCTCATACATCACAATGAACAAGAAACTTAAATAGTGGTCACAGTTGCTGTTTTGCAATTTTTGTCCGGACTAATGAGGTCACCCAGGTGGGAGCAGGGTGCTGGCTGAAAGTAATCAGCTTGCACAGCTGGTGCTTGAGGAGAAATCTCAAAACACTGTGTTTGCACAGGTGTAGCCTGTAGCAGAAACTGGTCTGCCGGAATCTGGCTGTGTGCCACTCCTCCTGCAACACTCAGGTCCTGGGATTGTTTGGCAAAGCCAGCAGTTAAGGAGAAACACCCTCTCAGTCCAAGCCTGAATAGGTGGAATTCTCAAGATAAACTAAATATGAGCTAAAACAAGCTCTGATGCTGCCCTGACTCCTCATGCTACTTCGAGTCCTCAGAGTTTTCTCCTGTGTGCTGGTGGGGCAAATGCAGAGCCTGTGTGTCAGAGCAGAGAGCTGGTGAGTAGCTGATTGTCCTTAGTGTCCCCTGTGCCAAAGGGACAGTCGTGTTCCAGGGTGGGTGGCAGCTGGCAGGGTGCTCCCTTGCCTGGGATGTGAATCTCAGAGAGCCCCTGCGTGGATGTGAGGGATAAAAGCAAGGTTTCCATTTTCAGAGGACTGCTTCCATAACACTCTGCAGACCTGCCCGAGGTAACAACCCACATGCAACTGTTTGCACTTAAGGACATCTCATCCCTTTGCTGTTTTTCACCAGCTCAGTAAAGAAGCCCGAGGAAAAGATGAGCATGTGGCACATTCTGTACAAAAGTTTCCAGACAAAATACCACTGAACTGGCAGCCTTTTCCAGTGGTTACAAAAGCCATCCTCTGTACTTTATTTTAAAATAAGTGCTGGATAATTATATTTTTTTTCCTTTTATTTTCGTTGTTTTCACTATTACTGATGACCAGTTTTAGGGAAGAAGGAGACCTTTGGTACGAGAAGAGAAGTCATCTACTGCTTCTTTGTGTTCCCTCACATATAAAATAAAAATAACACGGTCACGCTCACAAGAAGTGTGCAAGACAGGGAAGATTTTAAAGGCTTAGTTCCAAAGCTGTGTTCCTCAAAACCAAAGTCCAGTTTCCAGTGAACTCTAGAGGTACCTAGACTGAACCTCCTGGGACACTGCAGGCTTTGTCCTCTGCTCCCCATCCAGAAGCTCTTCCATCATGCCAGACAGGACAGGCTAAGAACATGGAAATTAGGTGTGACTCAGACTATTTTCCTCAATGGGCTGATCCATTAGGTGTTCCTGGAGTGTGACTGAGATCACAGCCGACTACAAGCAGCAACTGCAGGTCAGAGCAAGGGTCCCTGTAGCCTGGTCATCTGTTTTCAGCAGTGGCCATGAGTAAGAACAGGTCAAGTATAAATAACACATATCCCTTATGCTGTCCCAGCAGCTATTTTCAGCTTGGGGTAAGTCTCAAGTCCTCTTACAAGATAAAATTGCAACAGAATAATTTTCTTTTTAAATGCAGTCAGAAATGTCTCTGCTACTGACACTTCCCCATTTCATGTGTTTGTCCATGGCTACAGCAAATGCAGGATCAGTTCTCTGAGAAGTTTTAAGAGCAGGAGTGAATGCTCCTCTGTTTTCTGCTAGAAAAGGTTTACCCAGTGAATTTTTAAAGAAACTAAGTCCCACCGTTGCTGTTCTGGATAAGGCAGCAGATACCTTCACCAAGGATACTGTTCCTTGCTGTCTCTCTGCAGACTGTCCCTGCTGAGAACAGCACCCACCCCTCTCCATCTCCTGCCCCAGTTCTAGGCTCCCTGCTCCAGTGAGAGGGCACACCTAAACCCAGATCCAAGTGCCTGAGTCTGGAATGACACCACCAAGGTTAGCCCAGGATAAGCCCCTATGGCGTTAATCAGGAAAACAAATCCATTTTTTCAGTCTAGCCTCTCTTCTTGGATTTTGTCTGTCGCCCCTCCAAACTTGAATCTGACAGGTGTTAGGGGAAGCAAGAGTAAATATCATAGTGGAAGAGTAATACTGTGAAAATTCTTTTAATCATTAGTGGGTCACTCTCTGTTGTTGGTGATATAAAACTATCATGTATTTCCAGCATTACCTTTAATGCATTGGAAAGTAATCAGAAACACAAATCTGTTGCCAGTACTTTGTGGGAGTGAGTCACTAATGCCTGCAACAGCAGAGTTTGCTACTCACGTGAGTGAATGGTTGTCTGCCATGAGCATCCTCTTCAGTTTTCTTTACATGTCCTCCACCATTCTGCATTGTGGTGAGAACCAAGAATTATTCCACCAGCTTGATTTAATTGTCAGAAGGATTGTTTGTCTTTCCTAGACGAACACAGCTATTAGACTGTGGATCCTAACCGTCCTGTGTTTTTCTTCAGAGATTTATATTTATCTTTGGGCTTCCACTCTTTTGGTTTGGCAGACTTTTCCTGTGTATTTATTAACTGCTTTACAACCTAAAATTATGTAGGCCCCCAAAAGAGAGGAAATATGAAGTTTTACTCCTGAGAGAATGGTAGAGTGGCACATGGGGCACAAGAGATATTTGAAGGAAGAAGTGAGGGTGAATCTTTTAAAACCAGTAAGAAATGAGGAACCATGTGTAGTTCCCCTGCTCTCTGAGTTTCCTCCAGTTCCCATCTCCCCTTTGTATCTCTGTGTATTCCATTTCCTGGACCTGTATCTCTTATTTGTCATTCATTAATACACCAACTGATTTTGATGGATGATTTCAGCCATGATTTCCTAACAGTGCATACATTTTTTATACTTTACATGCATAGGCAGGTACAAAAGAGCGGAGAACAGAGCCCAAATTGAATTAAATGTTTGTAGTGTTGAGTTCCTGTCTACACAGAATAGATTATGAATTTATTCATCTCTTCATTAAAATATGTAGTGATTTACAAGTGATTTGTAAAGACATATCTGTAACATCAACAGTATGATGTTACATCAACATATGTATGATTCTGATGTAATTACTCATTAGGGTGCGTGTGGATCCAGCTCTTGAATAGCCAATTACCTGATTTCAACACTAGCTTTATTAGCAGCCTGGAAGTTCAAATTATGAAAACCTTTCCTTCACACTGTAATTCCACTATCAATTTATAAACAACACAGCAAGGAAACAAAAAAAACCAAAAACCCAAACCAAACCTTTAAAACCTAATCTGCCTTGCCCTGTGAGGGTGGCTTTTTCCTGTATTTTTTATTGTGTTCTGGCTCAGATTTGGTTATAAAATTACAGAGATTATTCTTATGGTGTTTGTGAGTAAAATTAACCAACCATATCCAACTGTGGTCTTGCTTGAAAGATTACTGCTTCAAAAAACTACATTCTCTTATTTTGAAAAATCTTATTCCAGGGCATGCTGTAAACTGCAGCTTGAACTCAGCAGGGAGACTAATGTCGTTTTAGGCGATGTTACCACTTCTTTTCATGTCTAGATATTTGATTAATTACATTTTAGGAGGAAAGGAAGAAGAGAAACATAGTCTCTATTCAGGCAATTTGGGAAAGAAAAAAAAAAAAAAGGAGGAATAATTTTTGCCTCAAATTGCTTATAAAAGTTTTTTTAAATGATTTTATCTTCATATAATTGGTTGCTGCAGAACCATGTTCAGTCATATCATAATAATTTGCTCTGTTTTGCCTGATCTTGCCCTTCTCTGCAGTTACTACATGCTGGAAAACAGACCTCGGAACATCTACGGGATGGTTTGCTACTCGTGCTTGCTGGCGCCTCCCAACACCAAGGAGTGTAAGTGTTCTGATGTTTCTATGCATTTCATCTGGTCTTGACCTAAAATCATCTGGAAGCTCAATGTGAAATCTTTCAGTGATGGTAAATATGTACAAACAATAAACCCAGCTCCAGTTAAGCATTTTCTGCCTCCAGCTAGCCTTGCCAGCAAAGGGAGGGAAGGCTTATCATTTGAGGAAAAATCAGGATCTTTGATTTTAGGATCTACTATTGCTCATTTCTTCTCCAGTTTTCATCTCTTAAGATATCCCATGCAGGACTTATTAGGGTTACTTAACCAACAGGTCCAGAAAATCCTATGTCTGTGTATTTTTTTTAACTGAGTTTCATTTCACCTGTGAAGAAAATACGAGACGATTTCTAGGTTTGTAATTTGTAGTCGCAAAAGGGCATCACACCTTTTCATGTCCTTTGCTGGAAAGGGATTCAAGGGTTCGCATTGATGTCTGGTGGTCAGCACTGGTAGGAGAATTAGTTCTGTAGATTTCATTGACAAAAGGATGTGTAGTTTGCTAATTGAGGGAATCGTGTGTGAATGTGTGTGTGTGACACCCTAGAGGTACCTGTTCGTTGTGTACCATGTATGTGCTTATCCATCCTCATGCCATGGGGAGCAGGGACAGCTCACAGCAGCACTGTCCTGCAGGGACAACCCCCCAGAAAACTGCTGTCTCCTATAGGGGGCAAAGAAAGTGGGAAAAAGAAAAGGAAAAATGAGGCTCTATCTGAACAACCAAATTACTTTGACACCGTCTCAGAGAAACTGGAGAAGATCAGGACAAAAAGCTTTAAAACAAAACGACAACAACAACAACAACAAAAACCCAAACAAACAGACTGCATGAGCAGTTCCCCAGCAAAACCTGATGCCTCTAAAACCAAAATCCTGTCCGTGTTCTCTTCATTTAGAAATCTTTGTAATGAAAAGGAAATGAAATATTTTGCCTGCTTGATTTGAAAGCAGGGTTCGAAAGTCCCAGAGCATTTATTTAAGTACATAAATAGCAATTGCTTTGTTCAGATGCTGCAGAACTGTGTATCACTGGTGCTCTGGGAGTCACTTTAAAGGAGGATAGGACATGGACATCCACCACCTTACCTACAGCTTAAGGGCTTGGAGGAGCCAGGGGATGAGCACCACCTCACAGAGCTCCTGGTGAGTGGTCTCACTCCAGAAGGAGGCATTTCCCTGGGCTGTCTGCACACAGGTGGCTGGGCTGCTGTCAGCTGCTCTTCCCACTTGGCTGCAGAAACCCACCCAGCCCTGAGATTGCCCTTCTGCCTGGGACACTGGGAGTGGGGGAAAGGCAGGGTGAGTGTGGTTTTGGTGAGATAATATCTGTTTAGGAGGTGAACTAAGGGTGCTAGGGAGGACCCAAATGTGACATACAGGAAGAACATGCAGAGGAAAGTGAAAAAACAAGGGTAGGAAAGTCATGGTTTGTTTAACCCCGGCTGACAGCCCAGCCCCAGGCAGCTGGTCACTTTCTACCCCACACACAGGGAAGAGAAGGGTAAAAGTGAGATAACTCTATGATTGAGATCAAGACAGTTAAATAGGTAAAGGAAAACTGCACACATCCAACAATGCAGAGCAAGGAATCCATTCTCCACTTCCCATGGGCCATTCGGCATCCAGCCATCCCCAGGAAAGCTGAGCTGCATCACATGTAATGATGACTTGGGAACACAAACGTGCTCCACTTCCTCCTCCTTCCTCAGCTTTATGTGCAGGTCATGAGGCCTTATGGTGTGGGATATCCCTCTGGTCAGCTGGGGTCAGCTGTCCTGGCTGTGTCCCCTCCCAACTCCTTGTGCACCCCCAGCCCCCTCACTGATGGGGTGGGGTGACAGGCACAAAAGGTGCTGTGTAAGCACTGCTCAGCAATATTGAAAATAACTCTGAATTATCTCTGAATAACTCTGAATTATCAACACCTTTTTGGTCACAAATCCAAACCTTAGCCCCATACTAGCTGCTATTATAAAATTAACTGTACCCCAGCCACACCCAGCACAAGGAGTCATGGTGGGGCACGAGGGGATAAGGTAAGAGGGTGCAGATGCACCTGGCTGCCCCACTGGTGGGAGCAGAACCATAGCTGGAAATTAATCCCTTCCTCAGCTCTGATGGTCTGTCTCAAACACACACTGAACAGGCCATTAGTAGTATCAGACATGGTATAACACTAATTTGGGAAGAAACTACCAGAACTTCTGGCTATTACTCACCTAAAAGAAAAAGAATATGTTTTTTGTAGGATATCTGGCAGATACAACAAGTAATGTGTTTCTGTAAGGAAAGTATGATCAGCACAACTGATCAACTACATGTTTAGCTTGATAAACACAAGAATAAATATGTATTATCTTTGTGAGGAATTTAGACAGGTGAATAAACCAACAAATTGATTGGGTACTAAGATAAAAGAAAACATTAGTCCTAGAAGGACTAAATATTTCCATTTTAATCAAGTCCATGAAGCCAACCATTTCATTATAAGTGTTCAAAAAGCAAGAAAGTGTCTCAAAATCCAAGTCCCTCAAACCAATAAGATCAGGTAATTTGGGTTATGATAACTTAATCTCTGGACCCCATTTGGAATAAAAGTGCCCCAATTCATAGGCATTAATTTGTACTCCAGTTGGGAAATCAGCCTTGCTGCAGGAACCCCTTGAAATGCTCTTTGTTGCTGTGGAAGGCAGTGTCACATCTGCTGTTAGCAGATGATCTTTTTCACACATTTCACTGTCATCAGATTATACTGGTCAGAGCAAAGAAGAGGTGACATGTCAGTGTTGCACAACCGTGGAATTTTCTGAGGTTTGCAAATTCCAAACTCATCTAAATGCTGCGCTCTGAGCCCATAACCTTAACAAGAGGATGAGGTTTCTGTCATGTGAAGGACAGTACCAGCATTTTGGTAGGAATGGTTCCTTTGTGCAGAACAACCTCTGCTCATGTCAGGTGGCTGTCAGGATGGAGAACCCAGTATGAAAACTCCAAGCAGCTCCAGGAATCTTCTGTTCCTTGTTGAGACTTCAGAATAGCAATGAACATTCTAAACCCCACACTACAGTGTTGCCTCTCCCCCAGAGCTCTTGTCCTTCAAATTCTCCTGTGTACAGCACACCACAGGAGGAAGGTGACCCAGCAGGTCACAAGGAAATGAAAATAGCAAATTATTTAAAAATAGGAAGCTCAGGGTGGCCAGCTCTGAGTTTACAATTCTATACAGAAAAATGAGGGCAGACAAATTCTGTTTCAGGCCTTCATTAGGACTGAGACAGGATGGGAGAACAGTGGTGCTCTCCTTAGCTGTAAACATTCCTTGCTGGGGAAGTGTCCTGGACTATGTGTTACAGATGGCCAAGGCCAGGGGTATGTGGCCCTGCATGGAAATTTGCTCAGGGGATTTGTCTGATGACAGATTTCATCTAGCAAAAAAGTATTTGGGTTTGATCAAAGGATAAGCAAATATCTTTCAGCTCATATGCAGTCAATAAAACTTGAAATGGTCAAGGACACAAGATGAATACTCCATGCTCCAGCATCTGGATATATTAGTGTAAAAAGGACTGGAAGTGAGAAAGAAATTCCTCTATGGGCCTGTGTCACCTTGTTGGGATTTTTTCCCTCTCAAAGGTCTTGAGGCATAAATAGCACAAAACACCAGAGAAAAGAGGGGGCGGAAAAGGAGATGATTCACAGAGGCCAGAGGTTTAATTGAGGCAAACATGTCACCAGTTTATGGTGTTGAAAATCTCACTGGTCGAGGGATGGCAGCAACAGTTCTGCAGCCTGGGAGGAATAACAGGCTTCAGTGGCAGCTTGTGGACAGGGGGAAAGGGCTGTGCACACGAGAGCATGGCAATGTGTGTTGTGTAGCAGGAAAGCTTTTTCTTACTGTGGAAAAGGTGGACATCACCATAAAGACAGCACTTTGCCCCATCTTGTGCTCTGTGAAACAGCTGTGTAAGATTTCTGGCCTCTCAACATGCAGCTCCCTCGAGGCTCCTGTGCAGGAGCTGCTGTGCTGAGCACGGAGGAGGAGCACCATGTGAAAGCTGTGAGGGCTTCAGCTGTGCTTGAGGCAGGCCATGAGCCATCAGTGCCCCTTGCTGGCCCTAAGTGGGGATCTGACACCTCTGTGATAAATAACAGCACTGCGAAAGGGAGAGGGGGCCTGTTTTCCATGTAAATCAAACCATCAAGGCAATGAACACCAAACCACTCTAAGATGTGGCTTCCCACAGTTAATGGTGCTGGATTTTCCGTCAACACCTCTGGAACTGGAGTCACTTCGGGCCTCTGACTATGTAGGGTGTTTTTGTTGTTTTCTTTTTCTTTTATCCAATGTAAAAATATATGCAAAAGACAGAAGATTTAGCCATATATGGAGTTTCCCTGGCAGAGAGGTGCAGTTACTGCTGGAAGAGATTGTGTCCTTTAGCAGCTGAAACTCTCAGTTTATGTATATTAACTCTCTCTTTCTCTTCAAACTTTGATATTTGTCACTCCAAATCAAAAATGTTGGAGAAAAACAGAATCAAACCCTGCTACAATAACTTTAGGAACACTTACTTTAAAGTTGAATTCACACAATTACATCAAGTATGCAAATCCTTTCCCACTTACAGATTATTATCAACAACTGATTGAGGGTTTTCTTTTTAATCTACTTTATATATTCAAAAGTATGCATGCACATAGAATACTCCATGTTATTTTATTTCACCTTTTTTTGCTGGATTTATATATGAAAACAGATACAATAACCAATCTGTGTAAGTTTCTAGGTCTCACACCTACCAATGATAACTTGGGAAAATTAAAAAAAAAAAAAAAATCAATAAAGGAAAATATATGCCGTCAAACAATTTTTTAAATACCAGAGAGCAAATAACTTCTAGAAATAGCAAAGAACATTTTTTTGATTGTATCATTATAACCCTTCAAAAAGAACTAAACAGATGAGATGGAACAGTTGACTTACAACTGATGGATTTATGTGACAAGCTGTAATCAGGGGGGCACATCCAAACCCGTGTACTGAAGACTCAGAACTCAGCTCCTTAACTGGCTTAATACAAACAAGCCTAATGCCAAAACCACTGTATTAGTTAAAATAATTATTTCAGAGATTTTTATTTTAACATTCCATTCTTTGTAATATCACTAATTTCCATTCCTTGCCAGTTTTCTCCTTTTGTAATACAATCAACATCCGGACCCTTTTTGCTTCTGTTTCAAATTATGCCTACAAATGAATAGGCTTGTTATCTGGAACCAACAGACTTTTTTTTCTTTTTTTTTTTTGAGTTATTTGATCTCTGAACACCCATTTCCTCTTCACATGTGTACTGGGAGAAACGTTGAAGGCCGTGCTTTATTATTCACTGGTGGCATGGCCTGATTCTCCTCCCCTAAGGATTTATCCATATTAGGAAAGGAACCTAACAGGATAAAATTGGCCAGCTTCAGCCATCAGCCTTTAAGGGGAGGGATCTGAGAAGAAAATATGAGCTTTGCTGTCTTCAGCTGCTGGGAAAGTTGAGCTCAGGTATCCCTCAGGAGGTTATGTGGTCCTGGTGCAATTCTTCCCAATAAAACCACTCCAATGACTTTGATGTTTTCACTGGTGCTGGAGCTGCAGCTCCCACAGTGAGCACCAATGCCTGTGGGAGACAATGCAGGTCTCTGCAGGATTTTTCTGACTGGGCTCAGGAGCTGAAAACCTGCAAAGCTGCAGGTACCTGCAGCCTTGTAACCCCCATTCCAAGGGGCTGGCCACCAGGACACTGGGGAAATGGGAGACCAGCTCCAGGCAGGTCTGTTCTCTTCCTTGTGATGCTCTAAAGTCATGATGGCAAAGTTTAAATAGCAACTATCCCCTTCATGTTGGACAGAGAAAGGGGTGATAACACTGAATTCCTGGACAGAGGATTAGTTCATGGAGTGTCTGTCTATGACTTTTCAGTGCTGTGCAATGACTATGGCTCCCAGTGAGTCCTAAACAAAACTTCAACAGATGCAAATAAGTTGTCAGACTAAGGCCATGTGGCCTATAATTATCATCACTCCCTTGCCCTGGAAAAATAAAAGGAGAGAGAAATAAAATAGTAATAGACATTATAGAAAGTACAGCAGCTAAAAAATATTTCTTTTTATCTGATGGGGTTATTTAAAAAGAGATTGACCAGACTGAAAACAAAAGTCAGTGGGAACCTTCCTATCATCATTTTCAGAAGTTTCATTCTCAGGAATTCATTTACTTCACGTCCTTCCTTGTGTAATAGCTACCTACACTAACTGAAGTATCTACCTGTGACTCTAGAAAATATCAGAGTAACTTAGCATTCTATAAAATAAAGGTCACTCAGGCAATCCTCCATTGCCTAGGATATGTTCTGTTACCAGATTTGCAATATTTTCAGAGTTGCTTTATGTTTGGCTACTGAAGTCATATGCAGGCACCTCAGAAAGCAGGTTGGCTTGGACAGCTGCTTTAGCTTCCATGACTTTCCAAGGGCACAGCATTTGAAGTGTTGTTTCTCTAAGTTTGAAAACAAACCTTTCATGGAAGTACCTGAATACAGATTTACATTATTTAAAAGTTTTGACCCCTGCTTTCTACATATCTAGGTCTTTATTTGTGACTACGTTTAGTTAAAATCCAGTTTTAACTTTGTCAGCCATAAGCTGTCTACTTTTATTGAATTTCAACTCAGTATAATTCATTTTTCATCTCGTATTTCAGGCTGATAGTTACTTATTTGCATGTGGGCTTTATCCTAGTTCAGCCCATAAAAGAGGGATGGCACTCACAGCTTGTCTGTGCCATTCATAGCTGGACTGTGCCTGGGAGAAGAGAGATGCATCAGGAGAAAGCAAGCTGCCCTCAAGAGCAACAAATAGATACACATAGAGACACCAGTTTTTTGAAATGTGTCTTATTTTATGATCACTCCAATAGTCTGTTGTGTACACTCTGGGGATTTTTATTACATTATTAAGTATTAAAACGACTCAAAAAAATCTCCTGCTAGTTGTGAGCAGCAGTCCCTTGAATGGACCAGTAAGCTGATACCCACTGCAACACGGGTCAGGGGCACACATGGTGTCCTACTGCACCAGATTTTATTCACTCACAAACACTTGCAAGGAGACATGGTGGTAAAACATCCTTTCCCTCTGCCCTCCCCCTCCTCCTCTCACAAATCTGGTAGGGCTTTTTGTCACTTCTTATTGTAAGTTCTGTCTCAAGATACAAGAACAACTGGAATAGTCTGCTACATAAAGCAGAAAGGTTCACTGGAACAACAACAAAAAAGCACTTTATTACCCTCATCTTGTTTCCTGAAAGAACAAAAGGCAGCTGCATGGTAATTTAAGTTAAAGCTATCATTTGAGTTAAAATGCCCAAACATTAAAAAGAGAAAACAAATTCAATTGTTCTTTTAAACAATAAGTATGGACCATTTTTTAATTGAAACTCTATTTAGAGTCCAAGAAAGTTACAACCAAATCACAATTTTTTTTTTTTAATAAAAACATTTATAATGCAGAAGTTGACCAATCACTAGTAATAAACTTCTTTCCTAATTTCTTTATCACATTCCTACAGTATTACATACAGGTGTCTAGGAATACAAACCACTCTTTTGCACAGCTATTTTACAGCCATCGGCCTTTATTTAAAAAACAGAGTTGTTTCCATATGGTATGCTTTAACACCTTAGGATGTCTCTGCCTGAGCTATATCTAAGTCTTTATAGATTATGTGTCATCTATGTTGGAAGCAGGATTAATAATGTGATTGGGATGCAAAACTGGATGTGCACAGGAACACTGACATTGCAGTCATGGTGTGGTGCTGACAGGGAAAAAGTAGCAGCTATGAGTTGCTTCTTTTTGCTCATATAAAAGGGATATAAACTGAAATTCCATAGAAGGTGGCAGTTTGGTTCCACTTGTAGTGCAGGTGCATGAATTGGCACTTTCTCCTAAGCCACATCTAAAGAAAAATCTTGGCTCATAATGGATATGCCAAATAATTACATTTGACAGAAGACAAAATATATGTAGCGAGCCAGGCATGTGTAAAAGGCCACCACATTCTGGCACCAGCCTTGATTTTGCCATGCCAGCACTTTTCCCATGCAAAGGACATTCTGCACATAGGCCCTGGGGCTGAAGGCTCTCACTGTGGGCAGAGGAGGGGGCTGTGTTGTCCATGGGTGTGGATGGATGGTGCACTGCCCTGGTGAGGGCTGGAGCTGGGTGAGGTGTGACGATGATGCTGAAGGAAGAGTGGTGACCTTCCTCCTCCCCCTTCCTGCTGCCTGACTTCCCACTTTGAAAGGCTCTCCTTTCACAGACGGGTGAAAAGCACAAAGTTAACAATACCAAGAGACTGAAAGATTATTAGGCAGAAATGCTTCAATGACCTCATGCTTCAAGTGAAGGAAAAGAGGGGCAAGTTTGCTAAAATTCACTTGTGGAGTTGAGCTGGAGGTTGTTAGCTGAACTCCAGGCAGACAAAGCAGCACAGCTTGCCTGTGCTCACGGAGAGGCAGTGTCAGAGAAGCTATTGCTGGCTTGTTGCAGCTTGCAAGGACCGTGCAGAATTCCAATTGGCTGTAATTGGATTTGCCAGGGGGGCTGCAAGAACAGGCGTAGGCCTGGTGGCTGTGCATGAACATGAAGGAAAGCACCAGGCTACAGCACTGGCCACTTGCTAAATTTCCTCTCTTGTCCAGCCATGATGAGTAAACACAGAGGTCATGACCAAGGATGATTCACTTCAGGTTTGTGAAGAATTGCTGAAAATGTTACAAATTACCTGTCTTTAATGTCCACTACATGCAGATGACAGCTTTATTTACTGATCCCTAGATAGTCTTACAACATTGCAGTTTCTGGAGCCCATAACTAATTCTTCTTAGAAGGAAATCTGCCACAGAGAAAGGACCAGAGGCAAGACTTAGGTAATCTAGCCTTCATTTGCAAAATACAAAACGCATCTGAATTATTAAATTTGTATATTTAAAACCTTATGAAAACTCTTATTCAGTTTGAAGAAATACCAATTATAACGAGTTAATCCATTTCCTTCATACAAATGATGTTTGAAAGAAGTTTTATGATTATTAAAGAAAATTTCTTTTGAAGGCATCTGCAACTCATACTTTGTGGCCTCTTTAGGTGTACATTTCTCATTCACAATATGCAGACATTTTTTATTTTAGATGGTACTTTATTTTTCTTTAAAAAAAAAAATTCATTTCAAAAATATGCATATTGCTTTGTTCTTAACCATAGAACATTTCTCAGACTATTCCAGACCACTTGATTTCTTGTCAAGTTTACCTGGTGATTTGATTTCTTTGAATATTTACTTGGTCAAAAGAAGGGCAGAGTGAGCTCTCACCTACTCTAGTTGCCAAACCAGCTTGTGGAGCCATGTGCTGTGCACACCTTACCAGATGACTGGGACAGCTTTGTACCTTTAGGTCTGCTGAATTTAATTATCACTGGATTTTTTCCACAGACAGCTAATACAAAGCAGGAGGAATTTCACACCTCCTCCAAGACAGAAAATTATTTTCAGTGTCTGTTGATAGTAGTTTTTTGCTACAATAGCATTAAAGTTCATTTGAGAATGGTAATAATGTTTACTCCCAACCCTAATATTTTTGTTCTGTTTTGGAATACTATGCAAACACCCTCTTATATAAAAGCATTCCCATAAACAGCTTTATTCCAAATAATATGCACTATTGTTTGCTATTTTCAAAATATGTTATTTTATGACTTACTTTAATGCTTTGAAAACTTATTGCAAGACACCAACTGAAAAAACTAACTTTAACCTTGACTGTAGAATTTAGGCCTGGAACCCCTAATGGACAATCACACCCCTCTGAGAGGATGAAGTTTTCCTAGGACTTCTTCATTTATTGTTTCAGTGAATTTTCACTCTCCCCAGAATGTAGATTTGGAGTGACAGGAAATCATAAGAAACATACTGCCCAGTTACATTACAGGAAATTCTAAAATTCCCTTTTATGAGAGTACAGCTCCATGGAACAGAAAAGCAATCACCACCATTGTCACCTTCCCTAGGTTTTCCTGGGGAGTCCTGGGGGTTTGCATACCACCACAGATTCACAGTGGTGCTGCTAGGGAGGGTTGCTTGTGAGATGCACCAGCTGAGTCTCAGTCTGCAGGTGCAAATACTGGAGTGGGTGGTAAACTGAGTAACCAGCTGGACCCTGGAAAACTTTCTGCTACCCAGGACACATCCATAACATGGGAATCTGAGTGTAACAGTTGGACTTTTCTTCTGAGTTCGTTTCTGTTCCGGAGTTTGACTTTCACTCCCTCTGGACAGTGTGTAGAACATGGTCTGTAACCCAACTTTCAGTGTACCAGTAACACATTTGGGATTAGGGACATTCCAAAGGGCCAGTAGTTCTTGAGTCCTTTGATAATAAATGGGACTGCAACCAAGCCAAGTAAAGGCCCTCTTTGCTTGAGCCAACCTATTCCTTTGACTCGACAATGTAACCATGGAATTCTATGGCATTTTTGTTTATATTGCAGGTGCAGGCACTAACTCTGGTATTTCAGCCATTTTCCCAAGCACCTCTGGCACAAGCACTTTCTCACCTTACCAGCACGCTCACAAAGGTAAGAATGCACTCACAGGGTTAATTTAGCCGTTCTTTGTTTTGAAAAGGGCATCAAAAAAGTGCAACCAAACTGAAAATATCTGTTGCTATTTTCCTTGTCATTATTTCCAGATTTCTAAAACTGCTATTAGAAATAATTCAGAATGCATTTTTGTTTCTCTTTTAATCAACACTGCTGTTTGTCAGCGGAACGTAAAAAGGATTTGAGCTGTACCCAGTGATGCCAGCAATAGATTTAGCTCATTATTTGTAGCTTTACAGAAATAGCACTCTGCCTCAGCAAAGCTTGGCTTAGAATGGTGAAAATAACTTCATGTACAAATATGGTCAGTTTCTTACTGAACTAACATAAACAGTTATCCAGCACAATCATTAGGCTTTTAAAATTTTTGAACCTGAGAAGACAAAACAGGAAAGGTGAAGTTAATGAGGTACTGACAATGCTGTTCTTCTTGGTATTGTCTGAAAACATGACTGTTAAGATCTCGTTTTCGGAGAAATTAAAGCTTTCACACCTTTCAGCATATCTGTAATTTTCTGCATCCTTTCATGCCCTTTTCAGTTCCAGCCTTTCGCATCCAAGTTTTCTTTCTGAATGTCTTTTCACGTAGCTTATTTTAAGTTCACCTTCTAGCCATGCTGCTTTTTAAGTATCTGTTAGAAAAACATCTGTTATTCTATGTGTGCATTGTGTCCTCCTTTCTACTTAGAGCTTTTGAGGCAGCCACAGTAATCAACAGTCACTTTAGCTCTTATTCCCTTTGCACATTTACTGGTTTTTGTCTTGTCAACGCTGATTCCCAAAATGCAGTGCTACAAAACCTTCTACTCTTGCTTATGTACAGCTTCCCATATAGAAATACAATTTTCTACATCTTTGTATCCAACGGATCATACCATCAAATATTCTTAATGAATACTACTAACCAGTTTATGCATAAATATCAAAATTTTGAGAAATTTTTAATTAATTTGCCTTTGAGATGCTACACTAAGTTTTTCAATGTTTAACAAGTAACCAAGACTCAGACCAACTAAAGGATTAGGCAAACTATGTGTAGAGCAGACTGCAAACTGTTAACTAGTCACTGATCATAAGAGTTGATCTTTCATTTATTTTTTTTTTTTATTCCAGCAGATCTTTCAGGACAAGGACATTTGGCTACAGCTCTTATAATTGCTATGTCCACTATCTTCATAATGGCTATTGCCATTGTCCTCATCATCATGTTTTACATTGTAAAAACAAAGCCATCTGCTCAAGGTAATTGTTCAGCTGGTGAAATTTTAGTTACAAATGCCATTTTTAGAAGGCTTCTGAGAATAATTACTGTTATATTTGTATATTCTAGCCTGTTGCAAGAGCCACTCAGTCAAAAATGTCGAAGCTCAGGCTAACACACAAGAAGAGAAGAAGGAAGTGCAAGGTACAAGTTGTTCTAGTTTTGCTTTTTCTATCCAAGACAACACTGGGCTTAAATGTTCTTAATACTTTTCTCTTAATTACAGTTTCTCCTTTGGAATATAGGAAACCCTCATCAGTTTACTGAAGAATTGTCTATACTAGTTTTTTGTACTTCCAGAATGTCACTTAATCCTCTGATAGCAATTAAAAATGTAGCAGAGAGATTTATTTTGTCAGTAAGATTGCCAGCAGAACTAGCTCCTGACACAAAGCACTGGTTTGGAAACTTATTGCCAATTTAAACTTTTCTAATTGTTGCTCTACAGATAATGTTGTGATATTCTCTGAGAAAGAAGAGTTTGAAAAGCTTACAGCAACTCCAGCTAAGGCTGTCAAAAGGTGGGTAAAAGATAAATATATTGCCATCTTCACTGAACTGGGGGAGGCACATGGTCATCATTCATCCTATACAGTGGCACATGTAAACATATCTCATGGGTATGCTGGCCAGTTGCTGCAGCAGGGCAAAGACCAGATGCCTTAGTAGGCTTTTCCCCCTCTGGTTTCTAAGAGATGATAACAGATGTTGTGAAGGGACCCCTGTGTCCTCCCCATTCCCTCTGTGACCAACTCATCAGCTCTCAGGACCCCATCTCCTCTTTCGAGAGGTTAATTTCTGAGGTTCCCCTTCCCTTCTAGGCAGGAAGAGTAAAAATAGCTGCTCCAGGCCTAAGAAAAGCCCTTGTCCCTAGCATCACCTGGATGGCATGGTGTGGTAGTTTTCCTCATCTTGTCTCTGCCCAGCAGCCAAACCTGCCTGGCTAACATGACTGAACACTGTCCTCAGCTGGAAAATCCCTCCACAGAAGGATTCCTGCAAGCTCCCTGTGACGCTGTGGCTTGGTGGGCATTGCACACACAGACTGGGCTGGTGGAGGCCTGTACATCCACAGGATTTCAGAGGAAAGGCACTCTAAAAAATGGAAAACGCTTTCATTCCATTACTCTCAGATAGCAAAAAGAAGATGACTGGAGTCAACCCTTGAGAGGCTTCACTAAGATAACCATATCCTTCATTTTACAGTGAAAATGATGCATCTTCTGAGAATGAACGACTTTTAAGCCGGAGTATGGATAGTGATGAGGAAGCTGCAGTTGACAAGCAAGGGACTCCAGAGAGATGCTTGTTATCTTTAGTGCATTTGGCCAGAGATAAATCTTCTACAAGCAATAAATCAACTGGGGTAAGGCTACCTCGAGATTTAAAAACTGACAGCATTTTCTACTTTTTTTAAAGAAAAAAATATATAAATTATCAACCCCCCAAAATGTATTGTAGGGTAGATCAGATTGATTTACAAGAGTTTACATTTGTTCTCCAGACAAATTTGTTGTAGAATCTCCTTTGCATAATGACATATATGCATATGTATACTGTTCAGGGATAAAAATCTAATTTTCTACAAGACTAATTAATTTGCTTTTTTGAGTATTATATTTCATAGTTGCAAGAAAGAAAAAACCCGTGTAACAGCAATCCCCTGTCACAGCCAATGCTAAGACAGTAAAATAATGAAGCAGACTGTATTTGGCTGACAGCAGAACATCTGAGTACCTTGACCCAGCTGCTTTGGTATTTCCATGGCACAGATTTCTCAATAATATCCAGTGTTGTGCTTGGTTTCCATGTGGAATTTTGAAAAACACATACATGGTTTGAAGGTCATTCCTGTGCTCTGAAGGACACTGTAATCCACTGTTTTGCTGTGGAAGGCCTTTGCTTCTTCCTGCTGAGCCTGTACTGCTCAGGGCTTTTTCTCTCACTTGGAGTATTTTAAGGCACAGTTGAGGCCACACCTCACCCACACAACCTTTCTGTTTGTGTTAACATCAAACTACCCTTAAAAAGAAGGTGTCTGCTCAGATTTTTTAGTATTTCAAATTTATTTTAAAATGGCTATAGCTAGGTCCGAATCACATCATTAATATTAAACATCAGATATTGTTTAAGAAAAAATAGTTTTGAAAGGCATCTTTTCATGTTTGCATGTTTTAAATTGTTGCATCAGCCCAAAATTTCTAAAACACACCACTTTTTAGCTGAGATCAGACACAAAAAAACTCAACACAAGTTAAACGGTTTTATAGTTGTAAACATTTATGATCTTCTGAAAATAACCTATTATTCCAGTGCTCACATTTTAAAGTTCTGGGTTTTGAGGTCTCTCTAAATATCCAACTTCATGATACTTCTGTAAGCACTGGCTTGAAATAGGATAATACACTTTGGGTAGTCATGAAATCAGAATATTTCAGAAGAAGCAGGCTACCTTTGAAAGACCCTCCAGAGTCATTTAGATAGACAGCTCATAAGTGCACCTAAAGCATGGACTATTTTGTCCAGACCTAAAACATGTTCTAAAACACATCCTCATGGACTAAACACTGCTGACAAGGCTGAAGACTGATTTTTCAGTGAAAGTGCAGATTGCATCAACATTCTCCACTCCATACTTAGGATGTCACAATTAAACCAGTTGCCAGAAGTTAGAAAAGCAGTAATTTTCTTGAGATTGGGAATTAAGTAGCATTACTAGCACAGGAAAGAGTATTGAGAGCAGTTGGACAGGGATAAAGAAAATTAGAGGCTTGCTATTAACCAAGTCTTCTTCTTCCTGGTTATAACAAAACCCATTTGCAATGAACTGCCACACAGAGGATCATCAGGCTAAACATTTCCTGTTTGCTTTCAGCGTGAGGTTTAAAAATCTCCCAGCTCTGGTAAAAAGAGCATCTTGCATAATTCTTCGTCGAATTACTTAACCTGCTTCTTTACCCTAAAAGTGGAGGGAGAGTGAAGATAAGCACCCAATGGTTTTCTTAGGAGGCGTTTCAATAAACCCCATTAAAAGCAAATGTGCTGTTTTCGAGCTCTAAAACAGATAATCCCAGGCTGTAGGAGCAGCAGGGTGGACTGAGCACACCCAAGGGAGGATGTGGGCAGTGCTCAGGGTCTGCCCCACAGCGCAGGGCGCTCGCTCTGCACCTGCCAGACCCTCCAGGGGCAGCAGCCTCTTGGTGCTCTCCAGCTGCAGGCCCATCAGCCCACGTCTCTGAGGAGCCTGGCCCTTTGCAGCCCAAATAAAATGAAGGAAAATCTTTCCACAAACAAACTACTGAAAGCAGAGCTTTTATTCAAGCCTCGTTTGCAGGGAAAAGTGACAAATTGGTGGAGATAATGCTAGAGTCCTATCAAAAAGACAGCTTTACAGAAAGCTCGGTCCTAATGAGAGCTGGCAGAGGGAAGAAAATTTCGGTCCCTGAGAGCTCATGACATTTTGACATTTGTTTTCACTCCACATTGAATCCAAAGCCAAAACTTGAGAATATTTTGCTAAATGAAACTACACAAAAGTGTCCATTTTTAGCTTGAAAAATGTCAGGTTTTCAGTCCTGTTTATTTCTTGTCAAAAATGACTAGATCCCTCTGGACCTCAGATTCTTCCTCTCCAAAACATCACTGACTTTTTTTTTTAATCTATCTGTAAAATATTTCAATTAATTAGTAATGCACAAAGCAGGTCTATGTCAAGAGACTGAAAGGAAGAGCCCCTCCTCTACAGTCCTCTTAGATTATTGGAAGAAGGAAATTTCAGTCTGTATTTAATTCTCTGTTTCCAGTCCTGACCTGGTTTACCTAGACATCCTTACATTAATCATTGCATATATGGTACTGGATTTGTCCTCATTTTCAGGAGTTTGCCTTAGTCTAAGAGAGAAATAAAATAAACACTTGGAGCAGAAAAGTACTTGCTCTCAAAAAAAGTCTAGAAGTTGAAATGAAAGATCTCTAGCTGTGGCGAGTGGAATCAGAATTGTGTTTGTGCTTCATGGAATAATTGCTGCGTCATTTTCTTTGGGTCTTCAAGAGGGACCCTTGAGGATACTGTGTGATAACCCCATGAAATGGAGATGTCCCACAGACTTTGCACTGTTGTCTGGTAATTCTTTAATCTTGTAACTGAGAAATTAATGAAATGAACCTCTTCTCATTTAGATTCAAAGTCGAAGGAAAAAGATACTTGACGTGTATGCTAACGTATGCGACGTTGCAGAAGGTGAGTGTACAGTTTGCACCTCTGTTAAAAGCATGGAATTAGATCACAAGCATTTGCTGTAAAGTGAGAAAGGCCTCTGGCTATCTATGGAAAAGGGTCCTAAGCCAGAGAAGACACTCTGTAGGCAGATTTGTATTCACTTGCCAGGAACCCTGTGGTGCCCTGGCCACAGAGCTGTCCAGGCTGGGCTCGGGCTGGAGCTTCTCTCTGGGCACGTGCATGGAGTCCCTTCCTGTGGAGAGCAGGAGGAGTTGTGGTGGGCTGTGCTGGGACACACAAACAGACCAAGATGCAGAGAAGTGCCTTTGTGCATTCCCCATCTAGAGGAAACCTGTTGGTCTTATTTCTTTAGATAAAAAAATAGTTCCATATATGAAAGTGTGATTTGGGGAGGGTTGGGACTGAGGGTAAGACATGAGTCTCAACCTACTCTGCTTCTCTAAATTCTGTCCCACATCTCACAAAAAATGTGGAGTTTCCAGACTGTGAGTGTTTTGTTTAGCACTTGACTACCTGAACTGTTTTAGCAGGAGACACAAATTAAGTTCCCTGCAGAACAGGAGATGTGACTGCATTTACTTCCCACCACACACCCACACTTTGTGTGCACCTGTATGAGTATTCTGTAATTCAAGGAGCTCTGTCTCCTGTCACATTATTGCTGGTGAGTGAGAAGCAGAAAAACTACAGAAGCAAAAGTCTGGTGTGGGGAAAATGCTGTAGCTGTTTCTCTCCTGTTTTCTGAACATGTATACATAGAGAATATGTCCAGGAGAAAATAGCCTTTTCCCCACAGGATGAATGTTAAATCCTCCCTAGAGATTCATGATAGTAATGACAGTTAAGCACTAGCAGTGACTTTTATGCTTGCATCTGGCATCGTTGCTTCACCTCACTTCTCACTTTCCTACAAGGGCAACTTTCAATTACAGAAATGTTTCAGCAGCTGCTGGTGACAGTCTCAGGGAAGGGTCAAAGCTGTCTCTGGAGCTCAAACACTGAGCCTGACGTGCAGAGCTGTATTAATGGGGCTGCTCACTAGGGACACAGCTGCAATATACTTTTTCTAACAGCTAGTAAATTGTTGAAGGAAAAGGCAGAGCTGTGGGAATTCATACAATCCATCTATTACTTCTTTTCCAGGCAACTTTTTTACCCTAATTATGATGTCCTACTGTCGTTATGAAGAATTAATTTGGTAATATGCAGTAGCAACTTTGGACCTAGACATATATAATGAACTAGCACTTAAAGATTTAAGCTGTATTCATTGCTAGCAGCGTAATCTGTTGTACGTTAACGAATGTCAGGACTTGTACCCAGAGCCCAGTGACAATCTGCCCCTCCCTTTGCAGGTCTGAGCCCTACGGAGCTGCCATTTGACTGCCTGGAGAAGACCAGCCGGATGCTCAGCTCGACCTACAACACAGAGAAGGCCATAGTGAAAACGTGGCGCCACCTCGCCGAGAGCTTCGGGCTGAAGAGGGACGAGATCGGCGGCATGACGGACGGCATGCAGCTGTTCGACCGCATCAGCACGGCGGGCTACAGCATCCCTGAGCTGCTCACCAAACTGGTGCAAATCGAGCGGCTGGATGCTGTGGAGTCCTTGTGTGCAGACATTCTGGAGTGGGCACAAGCGATGCCGGCTCCTGAACCAGCAGGGACATCCTGACAAGCCTGCCTGGGGCACTTCCACGTCAGAAGTGTGGTTCCAGTAAGCACTGCATCAAAGACTTTGGACTAAAGGCCATTGATGCTTCTGCATAATTGCTCTCAGTAACCAATGGGAAGCTCTTCTCTTTGACTTTGAAAAGTGAAGTAACACATTTACCAAAACAAGAGCAGAAATTTCCCCAGAAGCTTGGTATGAAACAGGTCATTAAACAAAATGATCATGTTAAAAAGTTACTGATAATAAGTGGAGACACAAACATCCATTTTGCAGTCTGTGTATGAGTGGGAGGGCAAATAAGCCTTCTGATACCCCTCCTACCTGGCCTTCAGGAAAGGCATTGGATAGCTCTCTGAAAATATTCATGTCTCTTAGGGCTTCATTCAATGGTTCAATGGTTTGACAGCCACAGTCAGAAGCAGTACCACAGCTGCAGCATCAATTAATACACATTAGGCACGTGCCTTCCTATCTGCTCCAACCAGTTTCATTTACTGCACTTACTATGGGCTTGTTTAATCTAGACTTATGCATTTTGTGCATAGGTGTATATGCACAGTCCTCAGATAAACTAAACATGGAAAAAGAGTCAACGTAACTTACAGATTGAAGTGCTTCAAAACAATCTACATAAGACACATAAACACACTCCTGGTCCATACTGACATTTCAGAAATAATAAATTCAAACTGCAGACTTGCCGAGGACAAGTTGGTGAGCAAGTGGGCAGTAAAAAAAGGCAGTTACTCCTTGCAAGTTGAGAGCAAAGTCTTCTTTACTGTTAAGTAAAAAGCAAAACCAAAGCCAAATTGTCCACTACCATTAAAAATATACTTTTCCATCTATATATCAAATTATGTTCCAGCCAGAGGAATCCCAGACAACAGTGGTGTGCATGTGACACAAAGAGCAAAAAGAATAGATTTCTTTAGAGACACTTGAAATGTGGAGGAAAAAGTGTTTTTAATCCTATACACTTGTAAGCCTAGACCATGAGCACAGAATCCACCAGTGACATTAAACTCATCTGCAAAGTAATGCATTATTGTGAGCTTGTGAAGTACAAAAATTGACCTAATTTGGTTTTCTTTTAACTGATGTCTGATTTTCACAGTTAAAATTTATCTAAAACTCATTCAGACCACAGGTCAGTGTCTGTTACCAAACCTATTTGCCCAATTTATAGCTAAAAGGGTGATGATGGATTTCACCAAGTGCAATTACTAAATTAAAGAGACGTGTCAATTTCAAAGCAGTACTTCTTCAATTCCAAAATGCACAACTGAACAAAATGCTACTAAAAATATTTACAATTACCCAGAATTTAACAACCAGTATTCCATCACTTAGTAACTAGATCTTATCTATAGTATCATAATTGTGCAAAACATTTAGTATCACCCTTTAACATCTATATTTACTATTGTTTCAACACTTGATTTGTCTATCAGGGGAAGTACACTGCAACATAAAACCTATCCCTCTCATAATTCTATTTCCACCAGTTCTTTCACATCATAACACACTCTTCATTAATCTGCATTTGCCCAATTTGATAAGATTTTAACTCTTCTTTCAATGATGTGGCAAGCTGCATTTATTTGAAATTGAATTTGATGTTGAATTTTGGTGTGAAATTCTTGCTGTCTTGAAATCAATGACAAATTCATAGAGATTTCAACAGGTTTCAAAAAGATTTCTAGATCTGCTTACAGCTCAGCAATCTTCAACATGATTTTCAAGACCATGAATTTGCAGGTTTTACTATTGCTACTAGAATTAAAACAAAAACAATAGGAAAAGAAAGAAAGAAAGAAAAAGCATCAAGATTCAATTTCTTTTGTGCCAGTGTGTAACTACAGTGTTATTCAGTGGACTGCCTCCTATGTTTTATGTGCCATTTAAAACTAGACATCACGCATTTGTTGAAAGAAGATACAGGAATCTTCTTTTTATGTTTATTGGACCATGAAAAATTAGGGGTTTGAAACTGATGGTGCCAATGCGAACACAGACTATTTAACATTATTTTATTTAGTATACAGTATTTTTATTGTTATACAAGAGACGTATGGGATTGAAAAAAGAATCCTGTAGGTCTTGCCAAAGCTTACATTCTAATAACTTTGTTTAATGCTGTATATATAACTTATTATATTGTAAAATATGAACATAAAATATACTAATAAAATAAAGAGGTCAAAACCTGTTTTATTAGCCATTTCTTCGATTAAATAGCACATTGCCTTATAAATCTGTAATTAAATAGGTTAGTCAAGGGCTGACAGGCACATTCCTGTGGTATGGGACTGTCTTGGTAACATATGGAGCAATCTTTGCATTCCTGAAGGATGCTGCTTCTCTGTATCACTTAGGAAACTTGGAGCAGAAACCATCTTGTCAAGAGAATTGCTATTCAGTACTTCACCTTGAAGGTTCTGTGAAAATGCCAAGCCCCTTGCAATTCCTCAGAGAATCTCTAAGTTTTTATCTGTGTACTGAGAGAACTCTGCAGACTGTGGGACTGGTGAGTAACGTCACAGTAACAGTACTCTCATTAGCATGTCTTCATTCTGCATTTCTAAATTAGCAGTACTTCACAACATTACCAGAATCCGAACTGGAAGCTTTCACTGAGGATTGTGTTCATGCAGCCTTGAGCTGCACAGGTGGGACCACCAGAAGAACTGCTAGCTTCTGCAAAATAAAACAGAGCACCAAGCTGCATTTCCCCCAGACTGAACTACTACTCTCTACCTTGTAAGACTTTCCTCACCTAATCCCAGCTTCCTAGACTGACCAGTATTGTCCCAGTTTTTTCCTTAGAAAAACTTACTGGACTTTGCAGACTTTCTCTGATTTCATAGTAGTCCTCTACATAGTGTTCAGTATCTGATTGTCCTGGACTAATGACATAAATAAAAAGAAGAGGGGTAAGCTGGGCTGAAAAGGGTAGATGCCAGCTTTGCAGTATAAAGCAACAACAGCTGAATGCCTTTGTATATTATAATTTGGGGTAATTAATAATATTCACATTATTCATGAACAAAGAATAACGTGCATTAATGCCCAGCAGTATGGGTTGGAGGATGAGCTGAAAAGGCACACCAGTTCCATTTTTCCCTGTCAAACTCTAAGCTTCAGACAGTTCAGCAGTCCTGCTTTGTTTTAAGGAAGGTGTAATTAAGAGAAAAATTCTTACTATTGCAGGTGAAAATCATGACCCAGAAGTACAGCAATAATTCCTGTATGCAGAAGTCACTCTTCTGCAAGCAAGCTCTATATTTGTGTTGATTATGAAAAGAAAATTGAGCCCATGCCTTCATTATGTACGGGAGAGGCTTCCTAGTGCACATTTCACTAAGTATATTAATATAAACAGGGCAAGAATGGACTGTCTCAGGCTATATCTAGTTCTAGATGCATAATATTGTATATATATTCTATCCCCACATCCAAATAAGCTCTTTTGATTATTTATTGTGACGTGATTTATAATGTATAGCACCTGTTACCTCAGGCATTAATTTGTCACTATCAAGTACTCTTCAAGGATAGAAAAGTGTTGATTCCTTTTTGCCACTGTTCTGTGAAACTTGACTGTCTGAATACTTGGGGAAGAATGGTATGAAGCCTTTGTATGCACTGCTGCAGAAGGCATCAGTGATCAGCTGTTACACAGGGCACACACAGGCATCTCATTTGTCCATCTGCTTTAATAAAAAAAGAGATCTTTTTTTATAATTGAGGCTGCTATAAAAACAAGCTTGTATTAGGAGTCAAGTTAATATAGCAAGACAACTCAGGAATTATTTTCTGATTTAATCTACCATGTAGAAGTAAACAAAAAATCAGGAGGAGGCAGTGCTGAAGACTGATTAGTAGAAAGACAACTGAATCAGGAAGGAAACAGTTCAGCAGCTACTTCTGAAATCCTGAAATTCAGCCTTGGTGTGCAAGACTGCTGCGAAAAAAAATCCTCCTCACACTTCAGTGGGGAGGAAGACAAATCAAGCAGATATCCAGCTGCTACTTCATGGCTTCAAAGGATCATGAACTGAGAAATTATGTTTAATTGCATTTCTTATATGAATAACTCTTGAATCCACACACTAGAATATTGCTTCTTCCAAAGCAAAAAACCAGTCTGGCAGCACTCGTTATCTCCAACCTTCTCCAAAAGCCTACTACTTTCCCAAAAAGCTGATGTGTGGGTGGGATATTATGCTCCTGTTTGAAACTCTACCATAGGATACTTCTTTCCCCCCTGAAGCTGGATAGATTGTTTTTACTTATTTTTCTCCATAATTAGCTGTACTAAGGATGCAATTTTATGGACTGTTAGGAATAGGTTAGGAATGTTTTTTGTGCTGACTTTTCAACTATTGTTAGCAGTATCCTGGACTGAATTTGCAGCCCTAGCTTGGGTACACCTTACCATTAAGCCTGCTTAATGATCAGAGAGATGTGTTATAGTACGGGAAATATTCCTTGGGTCCAGTCTAAATATGCTTGAGTAATGGGCCAAAGAGAACTGGTTTCTGGGTATATGGCTTCTCAGATCTCTTTTCCTCAGTTAATTCTCTCAGTGTGACTTTAGAGGTCAGAATGTCCTGTTATGCCTTGTTAAATTTCAACTCAGGACCACTAAAAAAAGAAAAAAGTACCTACAAGCAAGTAACCACAAAATGATTTTGTTCAGTTATCTCTTCTAGTAGTAATAAGGTAGTCATAGATACACTTGTTTTCAAACTTAAGTAAAAACCAGAAGTCTAATAAGCAAGGATATTCCTAACCATGGTCAGAAGATGGCATTCAAGTATTTGATCAGCCCAAAAGACAAGATGGATAGCAGTGGTTTTGACACAACACCCTACAAGAGTCAGTTTAACACATAAAGGTGCCTTTGCCCATCACAGGGTTCTTCAGGGGTGTGTAAAAGGCAGGAGGATCTCAATGCTGCACAGCACGAGTACTTTTACAATAATTTCTGTGAAATTTAAAAATATGTGAGCATTACATTATTCAGGAGAACACAAGGGGTCACTGCCCTGCCTCTGCAGTCCCTTTAACCACTTGGAAAGCGCAAGATTACCAAACTGTTTCATAGATCAGAATTTCCACCTTTCTGTACTATATTTAAATACATTATCCTGAAGATAAATGCTTTTTATCAGATCATCAATCTCCAAAGCCATAAAAGTTTTAGGTGAAAAATTCAGTATATAATTAAAGGATCCAGTGTAACAGCTCTGAATTATGAGCTCTACTTAACAGCTCCTTTTAAATCTGATCTGGTAAGTTAAATCATATATTTTAGATATTGATGCTGATCATGAATAGAAGTTCTTAAAAATATGTTGCCTTCAGCATACCTTCACCTTCCAGGTAAATTTATCTGCTAGCAGAAATCTTTCCCTATTATATAAATATATATAAAATTCAGCTATATAAACATTAGAAAGAGATGCAAGCCAGCCATGCTCAGGAGAATGGGAAGGCAGCTGTGAAATCCCACTTTCAGACCTGTTTTCAACTGGTGAAAGTCACAAATATGAAGACACGGAGCACAACTGTGCAGGTTGGGTAATGTTAGCCTACTATATTTAGCTCAGCCAAGCTTCTGCAAATACCACTGTCCTGCACCCAGGGAACAATCTTTCTTACAGATTTGCTAAATCTAAGCTTTGTAGATAAGGTCTGAAAAATTTATCAATAGGAAACCTTTGATAAACAGCAAGGGTGACTACAGTTCTTCAGTAGACAGGTTTGTAAGAAAAAAGAAGGGAAATTATTTTTCTTCATATTTGGTAGTCTTTTCTGGTATGAAGCTGCCTCACCATGAAGAGATGCAATATTCTTGTTGACTTACTCAACAAGAGGACTCTCACAGCTGTGCAAAAGAAATCAGCAAGACAAAATTTTGTATTAATTCTTTATCTTTCCTTACAGTAGTAGGTTGTGGCTACTACAATAAATTTTCTTTGTTTCATGCCAGTGGTGGTAGTTGATCACTTCTGGAGACCTACACACAAGCAAGACAAGGCAGACTGCAGCCAGTTTGAGGCTCTGTGTTCTGACTGATCAGCTCACAGAAAGTGTGAGTCCCTGCCTTTCTTTTAAGGGCAAGTGGTCATCATGTCTCTCATTGCCCCTTAAATTCTCTCACCAAAAAAAATGGTTGAAAAATTATATTCTCTGGATGGGTATTAATTCACCTTCTGACAGAGGTGTTTGGCATATTTAAAATAGCATATTCCTTTGCAGGAAACCAGAAAACTGAGATCACATACACAATGTTTCCTTAGGGAATGGGGAGCTGCAGGAAATAGCTAGGTACAGTTATCTTTTTCAAAAGTCTCTTCTTGTACATAGTTTTCTGGAAGAAAGGTGAAGTAGAAGAAATTCAGATACTCATAGTATCTAAATGCCACAAAAGCAGAAGAAACCCCAGAAAATTCTAGATTCCATCTGCAAGGGAAAGACAATACGAAGAGATGCCCAGAGTGTGGCCAACTTGACAGAAATATATAATTTCCAAAAGCCAAAAACAAATCCACAAATGACAGCAGGGAAGTGGCTTCCTCCCTTCCCCACAGAGACTGCCAAGGTCACTCAGGGGGATGATAACAGGATGGGGATGTCTGAGCAAGGCCACGACAAGGGCTGCTGTGGACAGCTGGGGTGGGCTGGCTCAAAAGGCAGATGTCCAAGGCAGAGATGCCTCTCACTAGACCCCATCTAACCTGGCCTTGAAACTTGGGTAAGATCAAAATGATTAGGCTAATCCTAAGGTCATCAATATAATGCATTAATATTTAACCCTTTGATTTTGCATTTTAACAGAAACCAAACATTTAGATGATAAAAACTTGAAATTAGCTGTGATTCAACTTTCCAGAGTGTAAACAACACTGTATATAAACCACAAGGGACCAGTATTAAAACCTACACCATACTCTGTTTCCCTTTTGAATGCATTACCTTTGCCATTATTAGATGACCACATTGTGTTAAATTGGGATCCCAAGGAAGATTAGGAGATTAACAAACTACAGCAATGAAGGCTGAAAACGAAGAGCACAATCAATATTCCTGTGGAGATAGGAAAGCTAGCAACTTTGTATGGGTTTTTTCAGTTGTTGATTTTGTAGTGTTTTTAAATAGTAGTAGATGGGGAACCACATGAGGACTGGGAATATTCTTCCCAAATAACAGGATTTTGACTCCAGCCAAAGGGATATGCAAGCTTTTGCACTGCTGGTAAATTTGACAGAAACCCAAAACTACTGATGAAGAAACACTTATTTCAAAATGTAATTGATTGTCAGAAAATGCTTTTAGCTATGAATAGTGTTATTTTAAAATTACCTAGAATTTGTTTCCTGCCCAGAGAGTGCACAGCCCTTGCTCTCTCTTCTAGACATACTTGATGCCAAATCTGGTGCTGACTCCTTTCACAGAAAAGCTTGTTAGAAATGTTAAGTCAAATTGTTAGAAAAGTATTAGCAGTTAGAACTCAATTTCAAAGGCCAGTTCAAAGATTTCTGGTAAAAAAACAAATAAAACCCCAAACAAACAAACAAAAAAAGAGAAATAAAAGCTCTCTGAAGTTTTATACTGATGTCAGTGTTAGTCAAAGACTGAAATACAGCAGATCTTTAGGCTTTAACTGCATCCTCAATTTTGCAAATATAGATTTTCAGTAATTACAGTACAAATCAGCAATGGAGACTAATTTCAATTTTTAGAATGATCCTATTTCCAATCTGTAAGAACTTGTAAACACTGAACTGTGGCAGACAAAAAATATTTTCACACTCAGAAAAGAAACTTGGGTACTGTGAAGATTGAATTGCAAATTAATACAAAATATAGCAGAAGCAATAAAATAGAATAATTTTGTTACAGATTACTATTGCCAGACATTTTAAGAAATGCTTTTATTTACATTTGCAAAGATATTATTATCTAAAGTTGCACTATACAAATCAGGATAAAAAACTAAATGTTCCTTAAATACATGAAAAGATCAAACAAACTCTAAGAAATTCTGAAATCAAACCAACAAAATTTCTCATTCAGTACATCTAGTTATGTTAAATTAAAATCTGGTTTTAATCATTAAGACTGCAGAATTATCAAATGATAATTTGCTAAGATACATGTCTGCTAATTACCAACCATAAAATAAAGAATTTATAAAACTCTCTGAAGAGTCAAAAGTATCTGAGATTAATACCTGTAAGGAAAGATTGGTATTTCTGATCTGCTTACTCTAAGGATTCAATTCCTTACATTGCATGAGTCATTCACAACAGCAGCATTATTTCCCTTCTTTAGAAAATATTGAAGAAAGCCATCTAGCATATTACAAAGTTTTTCATTTTCCTTTTTATGAATGAAATAAAAGTGAGGATTCACACAATACACAGCAAATTCACAGTACTGAGGCACTGCTTAATGCATTTATACAAATAAGTAAAAAAACCCTCCAAATTTCAAGTAACATAAGCAGCTGGTATAAATTATACAGAACAACAATTAGATAATTGAAAGCAACTGCTAGTGACTTGTGCTTAGACTGGTGGCAAGTGAGCTACTCCTCAAGAATTCCAAATTCAGCAGAATTGAATTGAGGTTTATACAGAGGAAGGTGTGATTTGGATCTGTAGTTCTACGGAGTTCTTGGAACACTCGATGAAGACCAAACAATTCAAACATCTTCTTATTACTTCTGCAAAAGATTTTGAATAAAATAATTGTCCATGAAAATTGAGAGGTTTCATATAAGCACTAAAGATGCTACAGAAAAAATATTTTTAATGAAATAAAATGTGCATTATTCTGAGTATTTCATATAATTCTTCTATGTATGTTTCTAAGCATAAGGTTATCAATGCATAATGTGAAAAAATTGGCAATAATTAACAAAAATGATCATTTTTCTTGAATGATATGTACACATAGTATAATGAAAGAGCAAGGAAAGGCTTTTCACTCATGTGAAATAAGATTTCAGAGACAAATTTTAAAAAAATTAGGATTTATGAACCAATTTTACTTTGACTAGTAAGTGCCAGTTATAATTTATATTAAATTATTTTATAGGAAAACCTTTTTCCTAGAGTTCAATTTTATTCCTTACAAGAAATGAAAACCTCAGTTTTGTCAACAGCTTTAAGTGCAATGTAAAAAATTACTCAGTTTAGATATCCCCTTACATAAATGAAACAACTCCACTGAGCAATGTGCCAGTGAAGCTCAGCAGTACATTACTATTGATATGATGACCATTGTTACAATAAACCAATAATCAGTAAGCAATGGGAACACAGTTTAAAAAGATGAACATTCCCAAAAGGGCTGAATTGGCTCAAAATCTTAAATTTATTTTTTGAAGGAAATGAAAACTGATGAAGCTTGAATGCAAGTCAAAGATAAGACTAAATTTTCAAAGGAGCTTACTACTAAGTACTGAGTAAAACTGAAAGTTTTTTTTTTCTAAGAATTCTAAGCAATTTTGTCACCTGCAGACATAAGGAATAATTCCTCTTTAAGTCTACATTGTGAGGCTTTTTCTAGTTTGTACTCTGCAAATTTAACTAGATTTGTACACTGAGAGGTTTGTCTTAAACCTCTATGACAGAAACAGTTTCAATTTAACTGTTAAGATTACAAGTCCAGCATTGCATATGGTAGAGGGAATAAGCAGGAAAACAGTGATGAGTTTTTGAAAAAGAAAAAAGATAAAGGTCCACAAGTTCTTTGATCTAATAATAGCTAACAGAATAATGGTAATAAAGGATTACTTTATTCTGGAGAGTTTATGCAGTATAACACAGAGCTTTTCCAAAACTGCAATATCTAGCTTAGAACTTTGAAGCAATACAGAGCAAGTCTGGAAGAAGGATTCATTACTGCAGGCTTCCAGGAAAGGCTGTAAGGAACCTGGAAAAGAAAATAATTTAAAAACTGTATCACAGAGTTCAGTGCACAGAAAAGTATAACTGCTATTGATACCTTCAGAAGGCCTTAAAGGCTTCATGTTGTGCAGCAATTAGAACAATCAAATGTTTCAGTTTCTGTTGAACATGTGATGCGAAACTCAAGTAAAACTAGAAACTGAAAAAATGAAGGTTCCTAAGAGTTTTGATACTACTGATCCTTGAATTAAACCAGTGTCTATTCCCTTGAGAACAAAGGAAAACAGGAAACAACCATTTTAAACTCAAATAAAAACTCTTACATTGAAAATGTTTATGCAATGCTCATTTATCATGGTTGTTTCTTTTAGACCATGGCAGTGGAACATTAGGCTGAGCCAAAAGACACAGAAAGAAATATTTTAATCTGCTGCAGATCACATGGACAGGGATAGTACATATAAGAGATTGTGTGAGACCTGAGAGTCTTTCATTATCAGCATACTTTCCTTGTACTCAGTTTCAAGAGAGGAAACACAGTAATAAGAAGTAAAACTAAGAGCTGTACAAAATTAAATACAAAAACCCCTCCCTTAAAATAGTGGATGAGTTTTTATGTCACACTGAAAAATTTCCCTCTACCCTGTTTCCCAAAATCTAGTATCTTCAAAATAAGGTTAAATCTGTTCCCTGGTTATCTCATTCTTGGTTCTGATATCAGATAATTTACTGCAAAAAACATAAAGAAAAGAAGTAACATTTTTTCCTTAAAATTAACAGACTTTCATATAACACAGAGCAGTTGCATTATCAGAATACACATGCGAGGAAAATATTTTAATTGCATAATGTTAAAATACTTAATGTGCTTCACTTAATAAAAACCTGCAACATGCAAATTACAGCATAAACCAACAAACGACATTAAGAAAAATTCATATCCTGAACACAGTAATTTATAAATAGGATATCAAGATGTTTTTTATCAGTACAAAGAGGGCTAGATGTACGTTTTGGTCAAAATTTTCCTTTCCTCATTCAAGGACATACAACTTATTAAATATAACATGTAGCCTTGGAGTGAATTCAAGGTTTTAATTTATTTCAGAAGGTTCACTGATAAAAAATCTGAAGAAATGCTACAGAAAACTGTTTGAAATAGGGCTTAAAAAAGAAATCAACTTGGCATTTAAAGTCAGCCCAAGAGCCTAGATAACTAATTTTCTGAGCTGGTCATTTATGCTGAATATTCAGTAAGGACACAGTTATTCCTATTCCAACAAATGACCAAGTGCTACCTCCCTGATATACAGGGAACTCATGAGGCTTTGTGGACCTCAAATCAAGAGACTGAGAAACAGCAAATGCCTTTATCACAGATCAGAGAAACTATGGCTATATGTAATCTTTCCTCTCTTTTCAGCAGAGGTACTTCGGCAAATTGCTTTAAAATGCTGGATTCAACAGGTGGGATCCATAACACACATAATGGAATGTGTGGATGAAAATCATACAGATGCAGGATAACAACTGAGTATGGGAGCAAGAGGCCAACCTTGAAGCAATAAAAAGCAACAACAACTAATGTTCTATGAAGTTTGGAAAAGGCAGGCAGATGTTTTGTGGTTTGCATAGCTGAAGTATCCTCTGTTCTCTACCCAAAGCAATGCAAAACAACAATTATTCAAAGACATATGCATTATCAAGGCAATAAATCACTATAAATTAAGCTGCTTTTCTGTTTACATCTATTTCCGTGTTTCTTGCATTCTTTCTACCATGTTCAGTACACCTATGGTTTATGCACGTTGTCCTCTCTGTCTTCCTACTACTTCCAGCAACAATTTGTTGTCTCTAAATTGTAGCAGTAATAAATATAAAACCAGAATGAAAATCAAGTAGAAAAGAAAGCAGTAATCAGTGAAGAAGAGATAAGTAAAGATACTATTTCTCATTTTATTTTTAGCTTATGGTCTTCAAGGCATATCACTTTTAATATTTTTTTCAGTATTTCTGTACTGTCTCTGCAGGACGTATTATTTTTCAGAAATTGTCATAGAAAAATCCCTCAGGGCTATCTGTCAATTACAGCAAACAGAAAATCCTTAGATGAGTTCACCACATGTGCTACATTTAGTGATACGTGACTGACATACACTCAAGTCTTGGTGCACTTTATTGAGCCACTGCTCTCTGTGACAGAGCTCTGGGGTTATTAAGTACATACAGCACAGCCTTAAACCTGGAAAAATAATTAACTAAAATCTCACTTCTGGTATGATGCTGTAATGCCCTAGTGAGCCTAACATGAGAAGTGGTGACAAAACTATGAACAGAAACAGCAAGTAAGCAAAGCCCAATGAACACAGTTTACCATCTTAGGAGTGCTTCCTGACCAAATATTTCTATCAATGAAGAATGTTTGAAGTAAAACTTCTGTACAATAACAGGAGGAGATAACCTTCTCTAAAGCAGTGAAACTCTAGGACTACAAATTATGTAGTCTGTAACTTTACAGTAATTTTTTAGAGCTACAAAATTAGAGAAATTCTTCTGAAATTTGCTAGAGCTCCCACAAATGACCACCTATTCCCAACAGAAATGGTCAGTCCTATCAACCTGCACTACCCCACTGATGAAATATGTTTCAATAACAAAAACTTGAAACAGTATGGCTTACTTACCAAAGATGCTTATGAGAAAGAGAAGACAAGAATAAATAAATGTGTGAGAACATTGACATTCAAGAAGCAAACTGAGAAGAAAGGCTTTTCTTCTTTCTGTTGCCTGTTAAAGACAACAAATGGCTTTAAAAAACTCATTTAGCATGACTTCTGACTCATCTGACCTCTGATTCATGAGAGATCTGAAGATAACAAAGATTACTTGGATGAACAGGGCAATCCTACAATTTATTCACATAAATACCCTTAAATAGCCATAAAATGCTTTTAATTCCTTTTCTGCAGGGTAAACAAATACCATATTTAGCTGACCTGAATATTTCTTTGCTGTCCTGCTCTTACTGGTTCCTTAAATATACTACATTAAAAAATAATATACACACATATATATATGCTGTAAGAATATTCTGACTTTGAAGTTTACAAATTAAAGTAAAAGACAACATTACTTTTAAGACAGAGGATTTTTCTAATAAAACAGAAAAGCTAACGTAGTAATAATGTCTAAAAGTTTGCAGAGTTAATCACATGAAACCCAACTGAAACAAGCACATGTTTTAATGGACTTTCTGTACACTGTTTTTGTATTCAATTCAGATAAGCTTTTGAAGATTATATTCTAAGTAATCAGAAAATGAACAAAACAAATATATAATTTAAATGCATCTCTGGCTGATTAACTAAAAGAACATAAGCTTCATATTTTTAAATATTTTGGTGGCTTAGATTCTGCATAGATTTTGCTTTTATTTAACTATCTTAGAAAAACATAATTGGAATTTATCCTGACAGGACTGTGTCACAATTTACAATAATCTGCAAAAGCCTCCAGTGGTATCCTTAAAAAACTGGAGCATGCTGTAGTTGCATTAACTTAGCTTGATTGGTAGACTGCAACGAACAAAAAGCAATTTATCATTGTTGACAGAATTCATATGAAATTTACCCACAAAGTAATCAGTCACACACAGCATTAAATCTCACCAGCTATAGTTACCCAGAAAATTCTGTTTCATACTTAAAGCTATGTCACTTCAGGAAATAAAATGACAACTCTAAGTTCATGTTTTAACAAATTAATGATTACAGTTTTGCCTCATTTTCTAATTGAGAGAAGATCTGCTGGGAGGAAGGAGAACACGTCTCAGGAATGCAAGTGAATGATGCAGCAGTGTCTACTACTGTGGAAAAGTTACTGAACACAGAAGTTCACTGTGCACCACAGCAGAAACACTTCAAAGGAAACAGCAACATCACTTGCTCATAACCAGCTGCCTCCAAGCATCACCTGCAAGATTTGAACCATTTGCTGAATTTAACATTTTCTCCTGTAATCAGTAGCCAGGACTGTTCAGTGTCAGTGGTTAGAGCAGAGTGTAGGTGCCTGCACAGGTGACACTGAGTTAACAGAGCCCAGGTGGCAATTTCAGCTGGTCACCCACTATGTGTTGACCTCAGTATGATCTGAATTGCTCTTGTTTCCTAGGATGTGCAAGACATTCAAACAGACACGGGACAGGATGTATAGGAAACCAATATGGCAACTGGAGATTACATCCAGAAAAAAAATGGGATAGCCCTGTATTTTATGGTGTTTTTTGACTGTCTAGATCTTGATGAAGGTGATGACAGGGTTGAGTCTTTGGGGCTAAGAATCAGGGGAAAGGCCAAAGCAGACATCCTGATGGGCGCCTGTTATAAGCCACCCAACCAGGATGAAAAGGCAGATGAACTAGTCTATAAAAATTGAGGAGATAGCTCATAACTCCTAATTGTTCTCATAGGGGACTTCAACTTACCTGATGCCTGCTGGAAATACCACACAGAAGAGAGGAAACAGTCCAGAAGGTTCCTGGAGTGTGTGAAGAGAACTACCTGACACAAATGGTGAGGGAGCCACTTAGGGAAGGCTCCCCATTGGTTCTGCTGTTTGTGAACAGAGAAGGACTTGAGGGTGATGTGATGGCTAGAGGCTGTCTTGCACACAGAGATCCCAAAATGATAAGAGCATTTTATTCTTATAGAAGGAAGGAAGGAGGCCTGCAGGATTACTGACTGGGACTTCCAGAGGGGCAGACTTTAGCCTGTTTAGAAGACTGGTGAAGAGAACCCCACAAAGGAGTCCAGGAAGGCTGGACATTCTTCAAGAAAAAAACTTTAAGGCACAAGAGCAGGCTGTCCCCATATGCCAAAAGACAAGTTGGTGGGCAAGCAGACCAGCCCGGATGAACAAAGAGGTTTGGCTAGAACTCAAGGAAAAAAAAAAAAAAAATTTACGGCCTTTGGAAGAAGTGGCAAGCAACTCAGGGGGACTGCAAGGATGTTGTGAAGTTATGGAGAGAGAAAATCAAACGGGCCAAAGCCCAAGTAGAACTTAGTCTGGTGTAATAGACAATAAAAATGTTTCTATGGATACACTAAAAAGGAGGGCTAAGGAGTATCAAGATCCTTTACTCATGGGAGGTGGAAACATCGCGACAAAGGATGAGGAAAAGACTACCTAATGCCTTCAGTGCCTCGGCCTTTAATAACAAGACCTGTTGTTTTCCAGGTATCCAGCCTCCTGAGCTGGAACACAGGGACAGGGAGCAGAACAAAGTTCCCATAATCCAAGGGGAAATGGTCAGTGACCTGATACACCACTGAGACACACAAACAAGCCTAAGGGACTAGACAGGATCCACCAAAGGGTATGGAGGAAGCCAGTGGGAAATGCTCACCAAGCCACATTCCACCATTTACCAGCAGTTCTGGTTAATGGGGAAAGACTGGCAAATGTGACACTGTGACAAGAAGGGCCAGAAGGATGATTGAGGGAAGAAGATGCCTGTCAGCCCAACCTTGGTGGCAGGGAAGGTCATGGAGCAGGTCATTCTGAGTGTTACCATATGGCATGTGCAGGGATCTGGCCCAGCCAGCACAAACACGGGTTTATGAAAGGCAGGTCCCGTTTGACCAACCTCATCTCCATCTACAGCAATGCAACATGCTTGGTGGATGAGGAAAAGACTGTGAATGCTGTTTACCTGGACTTCAGTAAAGCCTTTCACACTGCTTCCCACAGCATTCTCCTGAAAAAAACTGGCTGGTAAATGTGTGGGAGAGTGCACTGTTTGGTGGGTAAAAAACTTAAGTAAAAACCCCCAAACTGGTAAAAACCAAGTAATGAAGCAGCACTTTGTGACGAGAGAACAGTCAATGCAATGTATTTGTTGGATTTGGACCAAAAAATGGAAAATTGAACATATGTGCCCTTCAGTAAAAATCTAAAGATATTTTCAGGAACTAAAGTAGAGAAATAAAAAAAAAGAAAATAAAATGTACTATAGGTTTATCTGTAAGTATGTGTGTAGGAACTACAGTTGTTGAGGCATAATAGTCAGATACTTTTGTTTGGTAAATAAATGCTGCAGCAATTACAACAAATCTAGATTTCAATACCATTTGAGAAAGCAACACCTGATTTCACATTGCAGAAAATGAGGGCTAGTAGAATGGCTGGAAGGTGTGAAGTGTAAGGAAGTCACTAAAAATGAACTTCAGTTTTAAACACTGATTTTTGCAATTGTGCCTATCTGGTATATTAGTAAATGACTATGGCATAAAGGTAGGAATATTCTAATGAAATTCCATGCTGGAATTGCCTACTTAGAACACAGCAGGTACAAAATACGTGGGAATCAGAATTATGTTTCTTGCTAGAACAGAAGCATAAAGTTGATATACTAAGAATCAACATACATTTTTCCTGCAAAATCACTAATTATCAGTGGATCAAAGGATGGATTTGATCATCAGAGGATGAAGGCTTTTGCTGTGCTGATTGAACTCAGTTTGTCTATGAGCAATCAACACAGTCTTACCATTAAAGACTGATTCTAATGGGGCCTGACAGAGAGAAAAAAATTTTACAAACAACCTAGGTAGAATTTTAAATTGAAGTTGTACACTACCATGGGTCACTTTGTTCAAGAAGTCAGAAAAGGCCCAATGAAATACCAGAATCACAACTCTCTCAGAGCACACCTGAAGGGGCTTTGTCCCAAATACAATGATAAACTCTAAGAAAACCTTAACATAAATAAACATCACTTGGCATCACCTGTAGTTCTGTAACATTAGACTGCAAGTGAACAGGTATATAAAGTACATAAAGCTGTGGCACTGAAATCTTTCTTCCCTATTAAATGAGCAGGAATAGATGCATTACCCTTTTCCTCAATGAGAAGCAAGAAGGATGCCTTTATAGATCACTCATTAGAGTCAAAGATCAAAAGAGGATCAAGTTGAATGTTATGGCACTCATCAGAAGCCTCAGATTCAATTAAAAGAGTGCCATGACTAAAATAACACTGCAGGACTTGCTCCCTGGACTCTGCTTTCATCTGTCAATCTTTGCAGTAAGGGAAAGATGGGCATCCTACAGAAAACAAACATGGATTGAAATAATGGTAATGGATATGGAGAGCAAAAAAGAAATTGAAAAGGATATTAACTGAACTGACAATCCTCCTATCTGACCATGGAACAAGACAGGAACCCATGAGATAGCTACAGTAAAAACAGCTATACCAATTTATATACCATTATGTACACTTTTAAACAAAAATATTAGCAGGATGTAATAAGAGAAAAGAGATACAATATATTTGTGGAGTTGATTTTCTACTGTCAGGTTCACAACAAGCTGTTAACTCTCACAACTGTGGAATTTAGAACTAACTTATTACTTTCCCTGAAGAGAGCTGACTAAACCAACTAGACTGCAACTTAGGCCACTGAGCTCATCTGAAAAAAAAATTCTCCATCATATAAACAACATGAAATATAACATAAACTATTTAGAATTAAATAGCTTGTCCTAAGAATTACCTACAATTTTGTTTCAGTTGCTTAAGTTTCTAGCATAGGTTAAACTAAGCAATTTGCTAACAGAATGCAAGTGTTTAGGTAAGGAGCCACACAATTGCGAAGTTTTGTTCCTCAAATCTACTAACAGTAAAAGTAATGAAGAGAATCCACAAAAGTACTGGAATATGGAAAAAACTCCAACACTATGAGAGCATAAAGGTAACCTGAAACTGAAGCTCTTTTGACACAAAATAAACTCTCTGAAATTACTGCATAACATCTTTAGCAGTTTCTCTCACTTCTATGCCCTGAGGAGCACACTAATCTCAACTTTTTTCACCCCTGACATTTAAAAGTCAGCCTTTGGTCCAGCTATGAATGAGTTTGTTTATGACAAGATCAATGATCAGTAGAGCATTTTACCTCCTCCTTAGGCCTTAAGATTTTTGCAAAAGAGATGAGGCAAGCAAGATTGGCATATATATATTTATACCACACACATATATATATTCTGTTTATCAGACACACTGTTACAATTCCAAATACATTATAATGATTTGGTGTGCTGGGTCTGGCTCAGACAGAGATAATTTTCCTCACAGCAGCCCCCAAAGTGCTGTGCTTTGTATTGGTAGCTAGAAAGGTGCTGGTAACACACCAGTCCTTGGCTACTGCTAAGCAGTGCCAGCACAGGGTCAACACTGTCCCTCTAAAATTCCCCTCACCAGCAGGCTGGGATTGGGCAAGGTCCCAGCAGGGGACACAGGCAGAACAGCTGACCCAAAGTGACTCCCATACCACAAGGTATTTGCTCAGCAAAACAAGCCAAGAGAAAAGAGGGGAAGGGGAAGGCAGCATGAGAGAGGAATGGGGCATTCCTTATTTATGACACATCTTCTCGAGAAAACTCCATGCATGGTGAAGCCCCATTTCCCAGAAAGTGGCCAGACACTCCCTACTGATGGGATCTTTTGGTTTCGTTTGGTTCCATGGGTAGACTCTGGTTTTGCTATAATAAACTGCCTTGACCCACAATTTATTTCTTCAATCTTATTTTCTTTCCCCTGTTCTGCTGAGGAGGGGAGTGTCAGAGTGGTTTGGTGGGCACCTGGTGTTCAGCCAGCACCATCCCACTAGAGTGGGACAAAATACTGGGATTATTTTTTCATAATTATACAATAGCATGGAAACTCACAAGTGTCTGGGAAATAACAGTGCAGCTAAACTTGATGCAACTAAGTTTCAACAAACACAAAAATGAGCTTCCTAGGGGTACCAAAAGTCTTAAACATTTCTTCACAGAATTCCACAAGTGGCCTAGCTGGACAGGCATACTGGTGGTATCTACCCTTGTGCAGAGCAGATGTAGATAGAAAAAAAAATGTACTGAAGAATGTCACCTTTCAGTCCTCTATCATTTCCCATTGAAATGTTGGTGTCAGGACTCTCATAGATTGTTGATGCTAAACTCCTGAAGAGAAATATAATGCATAAAAGACTGTCTGCCAGTAAGATCCACAGCAGTGAGACTATTCATTTTAATTTGCCATTAAGGTCTTGTTCATAGATAGAAAAAAGATGACACTAATGCCTCAGCTTTTGCATTTGACATCATGTTTTCAGTAAGTGAAGTACTGTAAACGTAGTGTGAACTTACAATGGAAACCTGAATTCTGAACCCACTCTACCAGACACACTATGAAGCCAAAAGCAAGGACACTGATCCAAAATCCAAGAACAGGCATACCAATCCCAAATCTGTTTAAGCAGTACAGCAGACTCTCATTCTAGTTTCCATCAAGAGAAATATCTGTCTTAGACTACTAGGTACCTTCTGAGACCTCAACAAGTTAGAGAGCTGGGCAATCACCAACCATATGAAGTTTAACACTGCGAGGTGTCAGATTCTGCACTAAGATGGAGCAACCCTGGATGTACAGACAGACAGGAATGAGAGGCTGGAGAACAGCACTGAGGAAAGAGACCTGGGGGGTCCTGGTCAGTAGAAAATTGAACATGAGCCAGCAGTGCCCTGGCAGCCATGGAGGCCAACCCTGTCCTGGGGGCATCAGGCCCAGCATGGCCAGC
>VYXF01007307.1:1201172-1218939 GCA_013397295.1 Polioptila caerulea
TCAGGGAAGTAGTCACAGCACCAAGACTGTCTGAATTCAAGAAGGATTTGCACAATGCTCTCAAGTATGGGGTGTGACTCTTGGGGTGTCCTGCACAGGGCCAGGCATTGTACTTGATGATCCTGATGGGTCCCTTCCAATGCAGCACATTCTGTGATTCTTCATATGCAGCTTAAGTAATTATCCTTTATATATGAGGGAAGCCTAGGCTTCATTCCTGGAACATGAGAAAAATAAATTTCTTACAGGGGAGAGAACCTACCTAAGGACCTCACATATGCCTGGACTGCACAGAAGCATTAGAGTTCATTGCTTATTATAGAAAAAAAGTGCATGCAGTTACAGGAAGTAGTACTGCAATATAGTAGTTCTTTCATATCTGATTCCCATTTTTTAGCCTGGACAATTGAGATTCGAATCTGTAAAAATACCTTATTAAAAAAAAAAGAACTTAAAAAATCAAGTTATAGAAAATTATATGCTGAAAAAAACTCCACTGGTCTTTTTCCCAACTTAATTTCTAATTGCTTCACTGCTAAAGGTATTATTTTTGTGCAAGAGTATAATAACAATCATACAGAGCCAGAAAATTACTGCAAGGAATTGAGAGAAATGCCTAGGATGGTATATACTAGATAAAAAACCAGAAGCCTAGACTTTGCCTCCTATTGATTGGATGCTGTCTTTTTGGGTAATATGACTCCATATTTTAGTATATGGCCATTACCTATATATTTATATTTAGGGCTGCACAAGAATACAGCATGAAAACTGAGCATGAATTCCTGTTTTACTATAACACAGAGCATTCTCTTCTGAACAGTCACTGCCGCCTTCCAAAGTTTGTTTTTTAATGACTTTTTAATTGGAAACTTAAAAATGAATGAAAACACAATTTCCCATCAGCAACACTATTTCTCATTGTTAAAAATTTCTTGCAAACCCCTATGTATTGGAAAAGAGCAGTACATGCCTAATTTGTGTACTGGCAATTTATTCTACCAAAGAGTAAGGCGCTACATAAGGCTTTATATCCAGCTGCCAAGAAATCATTTTCAATTGAATGTCAATTTAATTAAACAGTATTCTTCCTTCCCTGATTTCACATACATACCACTTTTCTGAGAAGCAAGAAAGCAAAATTTGAGTCTCACAATATTTCTTCACTATTCTTCAAACTGCAGGCATCTAGTGTATCAGAATGACTACTGCTAGGTAACAGAAGACACAGTGTCACAATCATTACCCAAACAAATACCAAACACTGTCCATCTCGCTTAGATTGTTACCTTTGTGCATTCAATTAATTCTTTCCCAATCACAGTTATGACTATTAGGTAGAACAGTGTAAGACTGCATTAATTACCTGGTCAGAAAAAGACTGCAAAGAAGAACAGAACTTTAGTTGAATATTTTTGAACTTAAGTTGCTATAAAATTGCTTTTTACTCAATGCTATACCATTCCAAGTCAAACATGCTTTCTATTTAACTAGTACAATGCATAGTAACAAAATACTTCCAAAACAAAACACATTTCTGTTCTTAAAGGTAGTGAGTGATTTTATTTAAAAAAACAAAAACCAAAAATCCAAACACAAGGTTTATTCAACATGGCATTGGAATGTGTCACTGCCTCCATGATCATCCAGGTGGTTATCAATTGATCCTTATCTGTATCACCTGGAAAAATGCTGCGACAAATAAGATTACTAATGCTTTTCCAGAGCCAAAGCACTGTAAAATTCAGCAAAACATAGCCATCTCATCTAGAAATACCATTTCCAAACACTAGAAATTGAAAAATGATTGGGGATGAGCTGTTCATTCAAACTAGGAAAAGAGTTAAAATAGAATCTATTTTTCATCTCCACCTTCTGGCAGGTTTTCATGATTTGGCTTCCCTAGCACAATCTGACATCAAAGAAAAATATCAGCAAGGTAATACAGTGGAATAAACTGAAAAGCCAAACAAAAAATAGCTACAAAAATCTGCAGCTAGAAATAAGAAAGTAAACAGGACAAAATACAAAACATAGTGGCTGAGAGGGAGAAGAAAACACAAGATGATTCAGAAAAAGACAGACAATTCTGAAATACATTTTATGTCTTTACTGAATGTACACGATACAAAGAATTACTAATAGTATGTTAGACTATTTATACAGTTTTTACACTCTATTTTTACTATGCTTTTACTTTGTTTTTATGCTTTCCTCGCCTGTTTTCATCTCTTTTTTTTTTGTAATTACGCAAATTTACCAGATTCCATGGTCATCTGAAGTAATCCATCAAGAGCACTGGAAAGCAGACTTGCACTGGATACTTTCAGGTGACTTAATATGACAGGCACACATTGGTATTCCAAAAATAAGGCCTTCCCTTCATCTGTCTTCAAGTCTATGCGAAGGGACTCAAACGCCTGAGCCAGGTAATCCACTGAAAAGACCAGAATAGAGGCAATAAAACTTCTATAATCATTGTTTTATTAAGCCATGTGAACTACTACCTGACAGTTACCATGGCAGATACACAAGTTAAAAGTTTAAAAGTTAAAGAGTTGAAAATATCAAATTTACTTTTTATTAAAAGACACCCTCTGCCTTTTTTTATTTCTCAACAATTTATTGAGTGGAGAAAAAGGTTATCTACAATTCATATGTTTAAAAAAAATATACTTACAAATGTAAAGCCCTACAAATATTTTGTTAAAGATGAAAGAAAATACCAACTCACATAGTTTGAGACAATGTTAGGTTCAACATCTGGTGAGCCTCTGTTAAGGCAGTCAGTGGCTGATTTGTCTGAGTGAGAGCAATTATTTCCATTAGAGCAACTAGTCTCATTCCTTCTACAAAAAGCTGTAGTTTCAGTATAAACATTTTATAGTCTCATTCATTGTGAGAAATTGTACAAAGGATATAGATTAAGTGAACCAATCTATTTCCTTAACTTCCTGCTGTCAAATCTTCCTCAGTATCTTGGAATTACATTGATCATCTGGAGCACAGAAAATTAAGTAGAAGGAAACAATTTATCCTACTGCATAAGTTTAACTACGGTGCCATCTGCTGGATACTGACATTTTGAAGGAATGAGGACATATGTTCAAACCAAATCTGCTCCTTTATCACCAGATCATTAGTGCCATGTGGTCAGAGTGATCAAAATTCATACACAGTGATATCTGACATATGCTTAACAACAGATCATATTTTCTGTGTTACAGAAGCCAGCAGTGAAAAGCAACTATGAGAAGCTAAACTGATTCATTCTAATCAAGAGTGCTCATCTGCTTAGGGTAAATCAGTCTCTGCCATGACTAGTTTTTTATTTCAATTTTTCTTGCATTGCTTTTATCAAACATTCCTAGAATGTGAGTCTCAATTTGAGACTCATTATCATGCTTCACCAAAATATGTTGACTGAAATAGTTCCCTCCAACAGCTGGAACACAGTGTTAGTTCATCAATGATGTCAGGATGGTCTTCAGTCATGTTTTAATCCCGTGTTTACGATAAATACTCACAACATAAATGCTGCACAGGTCATTAGGCATAAAAACATACTAATCTGCTTAAACATCTAAGCCAGAAGCATGACTCCTGTGAATAAAAACTCTATTTATTACAAATGCATTTAAAGCCTTTGGCATTCCTGTTTCATGTCAATCATGGTGCCAGAGATTGTAGCAATTTTGTGACGTGGACCTCTGCTGTCTAAGAAATGCCCCAAAATTTAACATATTTCATGGAAGAGACTAAAAAAACCAGATGCCAAAGCAGGCATCTGATTTTGACATTTTGGCATGGTATTTCAGGAGTACCTCTCTGTAACCTGTATCAATCTCTTCGTGTTATTGACAAAAGAAACATGTAAGTTGTAAAGATATTTCAAAATACAAACCATCCTGAGAAAAAAATGGTAGCAAAAATAGAAACACGGAATAATTTAGGTTGAAATCTAGTCCAATCAAACCTTCCTGTTAATCAAAAGCAGGACCATCTCTGAGGTTAGACTGCTCAGTTGTAACCCCATTAAAAAATTACTTGCTATCAAAATGATCCATGCTTTTAAAATGTCTTTGAATAAAGGAAAAAGGTGGTTAGTACCACAAAGAGTTGGAAAAGGGTTATGGAGATGTTAATTCTTCTGCAATCCTTGTAAAATTTACTCTTGCAGAAAATCCCAGCACTGCTAAGCTGCTGCAGGTAAGCAGCAATCACATCTTACACCTGCTCTTAATGGTATAGAATTACTTTTCTGCCTGACTTCCATAAAAAAAGGATCTGCAACACTTTGTTCCTGTTTCTCTTGAAGGAAGATTAAGATTTCATTTCTGAATGTAGCAGTTAACAAATCAGCTGAGAGAAGAGTTCTTGTTATTTGAGTTGTATTTTCCACATCTTTTCTCACTGTCAGACAGAATCTGATTCACATAATCTCGCAGTGTCTACTTTGAAACCTTTATCTTCTCCCCCATCTTCAGAAATGCTGACTTGTCTGACAAGCCATCACATTAAAAAAAACTCACATAAATTCTAACATAAAATGAGTAATAGCAAGATTCATACTTGTGTATTTTGCTTCACAATGCCCAAGTAAAATAACTTTTCACTAATAAAGCATAATAGACTCTACAGTATCATTAAAATGCTTTTTTGTCCAGGCACACGACTGAAATAGATAAATTAATATAAAAAAATCTTGACTTACCTTGTTTCACGGTTTTAAGCACAATCAAAGTTGACAGAAACCTCAAAGGCATAGAGAAACTCTTAAAGAAAGCTGCTGACTTTGATTTACTTTCTGTAGGCTGTTCAGAAGAACTGTGTGGGTTTCCCTTACCCACTATGCCTTTGAAAATATCTTCACCAAGTCTCCTCATGGTTGATCTCATTGTTGCACGCTGCTTCAAACAGTGCAAACAGATAGTGCAAACATTAAAACTTGACATACAAATGTTCTCCAGGCAATTAAATATTAAATTGAAAATGCTTTGACCATGTATAGGAATATAATCGGTAGAGTAGATACTGCTTTGTGTTCCAAAAGCAGTTGAACAATATAACAAGGTGCCTTATCAACACACACTTCAGCAAGAGACTAATTAGTGAGGGTCCTGGATACTCTGATGTTATTTGTCTCTGGTTCCAGAAAACACTGTTTCAGTGAACTCAATTTTCTCAGCTTGCCTGAAGTTATATCCTTTAAAAGCATTTACAGAATCAAGGTCTAAATATGGAGCTTAGGAACACTGTACAGGTAACATCTATGAGATTTTCATCAAACTCTACAGAAATATTTCCACAGAATCAAACTTCACAATATGCTTGTTTAAAATTTAGTTACTTAGTAGAACTAAGCCAAACATCTTACTATTGTATTGAATTTAAACTCAGGGTATTTACAAAGTTTCTAGCATTTGATTTAGGAAATGCACACTGACTGCACTATGCTGTGTCTTTACAGTATGACTACTGTCTTTTTCTTTATTATATTGCTAAATATTTTCTTATGGCACTCCAGCCAAAAAGAGCAAGGAATGTCTTGTGATTAGATATCAAGCAGAGGACAGAGAAATCAAAATTACTTCACTGCTTTGCCACTCACTTCCATCACTTTCAACAAATACCATTCATAAAATACATAATAAAATAACTGCCTTCTCTAGTGCAAGTTCTGTTAATGCATATGCAAAAATATAGTTTCAGATGGGCTTAGACATCCCAAGAGATCACATACACAGGAAAACTACATTTAGATACAAAATGAAAAATTTAAATTTAACTTGAAAAAGAATTGGTTTTTCATTTGCCACCTGTCTGTGGTGAACACTATGAATTTATGCTTTACAATGACAGCAGTTTCTTTTCTATATGATACCTGAAAACATCAGTTTTTCATATATATTTAATATGCAAAATCCATTAAAATATTCTGTGATTTTAAAAAAACAAAACCATACTGCATGAGGACTACTTGTTTTACCTGTATATCAGTGTCTAACTGTCTTATAGACCAGTAAATAAATTTAATCACAGGCATGTGCAGTTTAGGATTCACATATGGCATCCACTGGAGTTGCTTAGTAGCTATAGGCAAAAGCTGCAAAAATGTACAAAAATAGAATTACGTGCAGTATATGAACTATTCTATAAGCTAAGTGTAAGTGAAAAACAAACAAACCTCTTCACTTTCTCTTGGAGTTTATCAGATTACATATGCAAATATTCTCTGGACAGATCCAGTACAGCTAACAGAATTATATGCATACACAGGTTTTAAATTTTACATAGGTTTATATATGGGAGTGGAGATACAGGTGAGCTCAATCTCAGTTAATCCAATCACCGTGACTACAAATCTTTTATATAATGAATAAATATAACAAAGTGAATTTTCTGAACACCTCACTGATTTCTAAATTTTACTATCACACGAAAAAACAATAGAGGTGTTGAAATGCAGCATAGCATCACCTTTTATTGGTGATAAACTGAAATTTTAGTATCTAAATAGGCATAAAAATATTTTAAATTTGACCTGTTGATCTCCTTAAAACAATGTATCACACAAACACCAGAAAAGCTATTGCCTTACAGAAGTCACTTGAAATAAAATGCTGAAACTCTTAGGCTGAGACAAGACACCGCATTTTTATTAAAAATTCTCTGTATGCTTTACAAATGACAAATTATCTATTATATCTCACTGCTGGAATGAAAATTGACTTGCTAAGAATTATTTTGTTTTAATTACATACTGACCTGCTATATTCTCAGAATCATTTAAAACACACCGAAATCTGAAAACATATTAACATAAGCAAACAACCCAAATCCCTTTACCTTCATACATTTTTCCTGAGTACAGGGGTCCTTTGATCTCTGGGCAACTATAGGTTTATGACTGTCCCCTCTCTCTTCTTGTGTTTTTATTTTGCTAAGGTACTGGTCAGAGATCCAATCCATAAGATAAGTTAAGAGCTCATAGACTTGTGAATTCAATGGTAGCTGTAATATATTCACAACATCAGATATTTCAGCTTTCAATTTAATGCTTTTTCTAAGCTAAAACAGTAACAGACTGAAACACATGAGAGTACATTAGCTATGAAATATTATGCATAATAGAAAGGATGAGAATTTTATGCCTGGTAAAATCTAAGAGGTGAGTTACTGTAGTGTGAGCCTGTGGAAAATGTATTCAAGGAGACAGTGATCTTGAAAAGGCCACGTGTGCTCTGCTGGGCCTTGCACCTAGGGGGTTTGGGAAGCCTGAAGAGTATTAATGTAATTGTAACTTACAGTATCTCTGGGAAAGGTAAATGGTATGCATACCAAAGGTTGTAAGGTGGCAGTCCTGACTGGGAGGCCACTGTACATCACGGAGTCAGATCCACACAAACACTTAACTTGAGCAGGTGCAGGCTGTGCTGTGCTGCACAGATCAACCAACTGCACAGTTTATCCTGTGCTTGGCTGCAGGATAAACTCAGGCAGCTCCCTCTTGGTACTGCTGATCCTGCCTGGCCTTGGACTTGTCTAAAAGGGCAACAAGTTCTTCTCCCATTCATGTCCTTCATGAACAGAGTTGTTTTCTTGCAAGAAAATTATATAGTATGTAGAGTGGCCAAAAAGGAGGGGCTTCCCTCAATGGTCATGCTCTGCTCAGCATGGCCTGGGAAAAGTCCACAAGGGCTCCACAAACACAACGTTCCCAGCATCTAAAGGGACACAAGATTTACTCACTTGCTGTATTCTTCCTCCTACACTGACATATTAAAATAGCCATTTAATTAAGTCATTTGTTGTCAGGCCTTTCTTACAAAGACCCAGAAGGAACCCTGCAGCGTTTCTTTCTCTCTCTCTCACACCTCACTCCCCAGTGCAAAACAAACACCTGTTGTGATGGTTTCTGGGTGTGAAAAACATATACCCATAATTTATTTTGTATTTAGTGAAACTGTAGTAAAACAGCTTAGAAAAAAAATTCACACTCAGAATCACTACACTTTCTAATTCTGGACAAATGAATTACAAGAGAAAACGAGTCTTTAATGTCCTTCACACGGAGAAATTCTGATTGTAATACTCTAAAGCTACTTTGTTTCATTTCATGCAATCCACCGTTGAGAAATTTAACTAGGTGACTAGTATTGTAAAAAAAGCACAAAGACTTCATGAACTCTCATCTTGGCTCTACTACTGCAATGAAGTACTCTACAAAAGAAATCCAGAGATACCTGAAGACAGGCTGCATAAACAATTCCCAAAAGACCTCAAAGGTTTTCTTCTATCTATTCAGATAATTCTTTTCAGTCAGAACTCTAACTACTGATACTCTTTGTATTTCATGTGCAAAGTATGCTAAATTTATATAAAGAGAATTTGTTGGCTTTATATAGACAGCACAGTTTTAAGGCATTCATCGCAGATCAATTAGATAGTGTGGTATGAATATCATTCCCATTTCACAATTTACCTCTAGCTGGAAAAAAAGAGCATAACCAGCTGGGAGATGTTGGCAGAGTAATACCCTAAATGGAACTACACAGAGACAGAAACAATTTCATTAAGTCATGTAACAAGGTTTTTTAAGGAAAAAAGGTGATTGTTTGTTTTGGAACTGTGAATGAACACTTAATCTCTGTTCTTCACTAAAGATTGCTTCTCAAAGAAATAGTAGTAGTATACCACTTTTGGTTTAGAAGATTAAGGTTCTTTATTGGATCTTTCTGAAAGACTACTTTTTACCTGGTGTTATTCATAAGGATAGTGCTGTACTGTAGCAGTAACCAGAATGAGTCTAAGATTTGTTCTGACTCAGCAAAAGAAACCTGTGACAGCGGACACAGTTTATAATTCTAATTGGCAGACGAAAGATAACATGAGGAGGAAAATGTGCCATATAAATAAAAATATATACATTTACATACACATAAGCAATATGAAATCCAAGACATATTTTTAGCAGCAAACTTAATTCTTTGTTAAGAGAGGGTTTTCTCCCAAAATAATGTTTCTCTTCTTAGTGCAACTATAAAATAAAATTAGAAGCTACATTTTGCAATTTCTAGCAGATGCACAGAGAACGTTACACTGCCTAATGTCTTTTGAATGAAAAGATTCAAGACTTCTGTTTAATTCTTACCGTAGCAGTTTTTGATGTTGCCATCACTTTTTCCTGTTTCACAGGTTTGCTTTCTTTCATCACTTGACATAAATCATTAGATTTCCGTATCATTGAAAATTCATGTTTCCTCTACAACAAAATATAACAATGAATTATATTTCACTGGTTACCTATAAAAGCAGGTACATATAAGAACAAACCTTACTTGTAGATTCTCTAAACGAGCTTGTGCTTTTCGTGCTTGATCTTCCAACTTCTTGTTCAACTCAGTTACATCACTTAACTGAAAGAAGCAGAAAATATTAAACTATCTGTAAATTCAAAACTCACATATATTGACTTAATATCACACAGAAGTAACTTAATGTTGTTGAGCAGCTAAATTATTTAAGTTCAAGTTTTTTCTTCTTAGGATGAAAAGTGATAGAAACAAAATCATCATCCACCTCCCTCAACAAATTACAGGATCATAGACTGGTTGAGATTTCAGAGCACCTCTGGAAGACATCTGCTCCAACCCCCGGCTCAAGCTGGGCCAGGAAGAACTGGCTGCTATGCCCAGATAGCTTTTGGACAGTTCCAAGGTGTGAGACTGTTATCCCATCTGTGGGCAACCTGTTCCAGGATAAATAAGACAGCAGCAGTATCTCTGTTGACCTGCAGCCCAAGCTTTCAGAGTGCAGGGGAAGAATACGCACTTCGACGACACTCTAGATATACAGGCACATTTGATTACTTTTCATGAACAAGTGACATAAAAATGCACAAATTCAAGAATGTTATAGTCTTGTTAATGGGGAAGGTGGTTACTGAGCATGCTAAAAAACCAGTTGCCCCACGAGAAAGAGCAGGAAAACTGCAACTTCCATTTAAACAAAAAACCCCACGCTCTATCCATACAATAAACAGCATGATCACCACAGAGGCCCTCAGTTTGCACAGAAATGCAAAGATTTTATAGTGAGAGGAAATAACAAGACAGATGGGTTGAATCAGAACCATCAACATTCTAGGAGTTAGGTCTGACCTTCTTAAGGGAAAGAATAAGACTCTGCTGTAGATTTTTATTGTATTCAGATTATCAGAACATTAATTAGTTTAATGAATAAACAATGCAAAAATAATTTAGATAATTTTTGTATCACCATTTTAGCTCAGACTTAATAGTCAAATGAAACAAATTCCTACTCTGTACATTATTATGAAACACATCATTTTAAGTTTACAAATTGAGAAAATATTGCCTTCATTAAAATTGGCAAAAATAACTGAAAATACTGATCAAACATGAAGTTAGAAATAAACATTCTACTTTTTAGTTAATAGAATCAGCATAGCAATTTGGCACAGCAAATCTGAACAGGGTGGATTCCATTATGTCATAAAATACCTTCTCTCCATCCATTCTCAATGGATTTTCCCTTCCTAACAATAAGCTGTTGCTAGGGAGTCAGTGGAATAAATCCTTCTTTTTTTTATATTGTAAAAGGTCAGAAAGGCTAAATTTCAAGTACTAGAAACAGGCAACAAAAGTACTTTCAGTCATTCATACAATTCTTGTCTTAGAGAAACAAAAGGTCAGCAATTTTGCAAACTCAAGTTGCTCAAATACTTAAAATTGTTGACTGTAACTTGTAGAATTATTTATGACAGGAAATAATAAAGTTTACCTGCTTTCTTAAAGAGTCATTCACTTCCTTCAAGCTGTCAAATGACGACTTCAGCCTCCTATTTTCTTTAGTTATTTCTCTCAAGGCTTCTGTCAGTTGCTTCACTTCTGCCTCATGTTGCTGCAGAAATATCAAATTTAAGAATATGTTTTAAAAGAGACTATTCTAGAAACAGTAAGTTCCAGTTAAGTGTTAAAAGAGTCAGAGAGACTTCCTAATAGGAAGCTCTTCATATCCAAATTCACATGTTCAGTGAGCAGTGAGAAAAACAAGATCTGTACTGCCTATTAAGAAGGATCTATACAGAAACTGAGAGCAACATGTACAGCCTAAAACTCCTATTACTGCCTATTCTACCCAGAACAACTATACACATGTATAATTCTCAAACAATTCAGATGTGGGACACATTTGTGAACTAAAATCAAAAGACGAAGCTTTTACTTTCAGCCCACTCTTCCAAATATTTACAAAAAGTTGTGACTGTGTTTTGAGCTTTCAACTCATGTTTCTGGCTTTGCTTACTCTGAATCAAGCAGAGTGAGAAATTAATACTATGCCTTGTAGAGACTGGGGCTCTGGTTTACAACATAAGCATATGAATTATTAAATACAACCTGCACATCCACTGCCGTTCATCTCTTACCCCTGAAATTCGTTTTATATTTTATCTTCTCTGGACCTTAGATTTAAGTACCTCAGATTTGGTAAAATAGTAAGGTTTTATTTTACTGAAAATATTCCAGCTTTCATTTCTCCTCTTCCATGAATTCACTCTTCTTCACTACTCCTTCTTTCCACATCCCCAAAGTTAGGTTGGTCTTCCTCTGAAATATTTTGAGTCTTTGTTTGCTAGTACTCTCTGCAGTAGGTGTTATGTCATAAGATCTCAATGTGTCTTAAAGCATTTCCAAGGAAATCCACTGCAACTATGGCTAATGCAAAGATACCCATTTAATTTACACACAACTGCAGACAGACCACATTTTTTTCTCTAATATTAGTTACATAGCTTTCATTATTTTACAAAAAAAATTATCTCCTTTTTCTAACTTGTAACTGTAAAATGTACTACAAATCAGACAAGTAAATGCACCATTCTGAAACAGAAGTCATACAAAAACTCTAGCAATATTGTTCAGTACTTTTTATTTAAATCTTCCCTTTGGGGATTTCAAGGACTTCAAAGAAATAACCAGGACTTCCAGCAAACATATGATGGCTTGAGATAACTACAAATTAGTTAAAGGGTATATAGAGCAATATCTATCATTAAATATATTATTTCACCTCTTTTATAGCTGCAATTTTTGTGTGAACTTCTTCCTCAACACCTCTTATTTTAGCCAAAGCTGCTTCATGTTGAAAAAACAACACTTCTTGTTGTGTTAGACAACGCTCTCGTTTCTGCAGTTGCAGAGCATACTCCTGCTGTGCTGAACTTTCTCTCTGTGGCAATAAAGAAAATGTTAAACTACTTTAAAAACCCATGTGAATTTAAATTCAGCTTTAAATTAAGCTGAATTTATTTTTTTTTCCCAGAGATATGTTTAGCTCTTTGTGAAATTATAGTTACACAAGAGCTTACCAACATAAAGTGTCCTGATGGTCACCTCTGTTCAGTTTCCTCCCACATTAATGCAAAAGACCTCCAGGTGCATCAGCCTCCCAAAATGTAAAATTCAACTCTACATTGTTGCTCTAGAAAATTAAACTTTGGCTTTTGCTTCCAAAATATTTGCATAATGGTATTAACTGTATTGTGACTGTCTACGTGGAACACTAGATTAATGATATTGTTTCTTCACCTAGTTAGAAACATCACTGAAAAAGTGGTGAAGAAAAAAAGAGATACAAAATTATTTTTATCTCATATGTTGCAAAAGACATTCATGGCAGGGAGTCCAGCAGAAGCTTAAGAACTATTACAGAGAAATACCATATAGGAGGTTCTTCTGTTAGTAGCCTAAACCTGCTGGAGATGAAGAGATAGGATGAATAGAGGGATTTTGGAGGAAGCCAGGAAGGCAAGCACTTTGGAATGCCTAGAGTCAGGAAAACAGTTTCAGATGTTCTCCAGAGAAGCAATGGCTACAGGTGCTTCCCTCTACTCGCAGTGCCTAACAAGAGTCTGGGATGTAGAAACACTGTGTTCCAACACCCTCAAGCTGAATCTGCCCATCTACCAATCCACCTGTCTACCCAAAATTCAAGTTAAAGCACCATTACTGAATCACTGAATTAATCTAGGAGAAGAGGCAAAAGAAGACACAGATTTAGTATACAACTAACCATGATTACTATAAAGTAATAGTAAAAAAAAAACTTTTAATATATCAGTAAGTTTTACTATATAAGTAATTTCAGATATCTTTCTCGAAAGCAAGAACCTTCATAGCATTATTCAACTAAAATTTTAAGGTGATTTCAGTTCCTACCTGGAGCTTCTGATGTATGACAAATAATTCATCATAAATTTGGCTGATGTGAGGTGGTATTAAACCTTGGCCATCACATGCCTGAGGACCAGTTCCATGCACAATTTCCTTTAACAAATCATGGTTGATAATTTGGTCCCTATTTTCTTGAGCATTTGAAGTCAAATGAGATGGTAAAGTGAGGCCTATGGACATGGAAAAAATGCATTTTACATTAAAAAAAAAATCAGTCCTAGCTAAATGTTAATATGATTGTTGTACAAAACCAGCAAAAATATGTTCTAGGAATTCCGAGTTACAAGTACAGAACAAGATGTATCAAAATGTAATCTAAAGAATTACAGAGATTTGATCAAAAGTTCTTGTTCCATGATTTATTCAAACTGATGAACAATCAAGTTTTATAAGTAAAACTATGCCCTCCATTGCAATACAGAAATCTCAGAGATATCTGTATGGAATCTATGTACAGTCTGAATCATGTCACCAAAATCTCCTATTATTTTTGTAAAGGCTTCAGGCAAGTGATTTGCTACTGATTAGACCTTAGGGTAACATCTAAGTAAATGGGACAAGACGTAAGGAACTGGAAGCCACATAAAATAACATTAGTATTGCTTCAAGTATGTCTGAACCTCCTAAAATAACTCTGAAGAAAGTACTCAGGTCAAAGACAAAATCCCCACATTAAAATACATTTTAGGTGACTAGTATATATCTGAATTGAACAGAAATTTACTAAGAAGTTTTTTAAGTTACATGTTATATTTCACAGAGAGTTGTAAGAATGTATAAAATTAAATCTTTATTACCTGTTCCCGAGTATATAGCTGTATTTTGAATTGCATCAGTTTCAGAGCAAATAATGCTATTTTCTTCTACTTCTAGACCACTTGAACCACAAAAACAATCTTGTTCATCATCAAAACTAAAAGCACAAAAGAGCAAAAACTTTAAATTACTCAATTCCTTTCCAACGTGCTACATAACAGAGACTGAAAGAAGTCTGTATAAAAAGGGAAACATTGCTTAATGTAAGACTTTGATATTTTACTGATAACAAATAGCAGAGTTAAATCATTGGGATGAAAGGCATTATTACTCACAAATCTCGACCACAGAAATTACATGTTGCTGATTTAGAAGTTGTTACAATAACTAGGCTTTTCATGCTGTAAGCACACCTAAGCAACAGGTAAAACCAACACTCTTCTCTCACCACAAACCACCAAATTCTTGGAGAACTAAAAATACAATCCCCTTTTTATATTATATTTTTCCCGTTTGGTGTAAAATAACCCTTAAAAGAGATTTCCTGGCATTTGGAATTAAATTATCTCTAAATAAACATAAATCCTTTTAATCAGTCTGGGCTATTTGCTTTCCTCCTAGTTAATTTTTATATCATCTAGTTAAGTTGATATCATTCCTGTATCCCTTTAGCAATTCCAACATACACAGATTCGATCAGAAAGTGAAAGAATATTCCTCATCAAAATCAGCATCCTCATCGCATAAATTAGCTACAAATAATTATTTACTTAATAAGAAAACAAGAAACTTTAAACAACTTTTGTACAGTCCAAATACATCTGTTTTATTTATGGTTTTGTGAGAGAAAATAAACAACAAAGGAGAGACAAAAACACCTCCTACCAATCCCAGGTTTTCAAACTTTTTTGGAAATCACTAGATCTGATGCTCTTCTCTCTTCCAGTTTCAGCAAATTCTGACTCTAAAGAACAATTTGATAAAGACATAGTTAACATTTTCAGTGAGCTGTCAGTGTCACCTGAAAAACATAAAATTGCAACAATTTTATTTTGCATTTGAGAAGCTAACATTAGGAAATCAACAAGGACTTATTAGAAGTACTTGCCATGTAGTCATGTAGGTTTAAGAATCAAAACCACCACTGATGCAGCCTGACAAATTATGAACTTAATTATAACAGCTTAAGCCATAGCAGAAATTATTTAGCTTTCACATCAGATTTGTCTGAAATTTTAGAGCTTGTCTACCTATAGAAATTTTTCTGTAACTGAAGTCTGACAAATACATTGATTTAGCCTGCTGTCCCCACGCACCAGTTTCTGAAAGAGACCAAATGCATTCTAAATATTAAACATTTGTGTATCTTCAAATTAAAGCTAATCACATGCATTATGAAGCAGACTGCTATGAACTAATTCAAGCAAGACTTAAAGACAAACAGGCTGTGAACCATTGTTCCAAAACATTCTTTGCCCTCTTTACTTATTAACATTCCCAGGCTGGCTACCAGGTATCACTACCCCCTGATCAAGATTACCTATCTATTTAAAATGAGAAAGTACAAAACTGAATAAATTTAGGAACAATTTAAATACAGTATATATTTTCCCTGTAAAAGATATCAAAGCACCATTGCTTTGTATTACCTTTGTAAACTAGGGAGCTTCTGCTTTTACATTTGGTATGCAATGCTCCTGAGAGGCAATCCTACAAGAAAGAACAAAACCACTGCACTCTAGTCAGAATTTTCATGGAAAAAGTATGTTACAACTTACTGGTTTAACAGTTTGTGACAGAATTCTTACTACAAACTTCCAGCTTTGAAAAGGGAGGTGTTTTTTTTTTTAATACATAAATGTAACTGGTCTTCAGATTAACATAAAGAGGCAAATATATTCTCTACAGTCTAATAACAAAATACTCGTAGTGTTACATGTTAGAATATTTGAGAAACTATAAAGCACTATGAAGACAGTAACGTAAAATAAAGGATGAAAGTAGAATTAGGTAATCATGGAAACAGTGCCATCTACCCTCACATCTAGAATTTTCATGTCAAAGTTTCCTGCTCCACTTTTTCCTTCTTATTTATAAGTATGTACTAAAAAAAGTGAATGACAGTAATTTCAGGCTACAAGCAAAATCAATTAAATGTACATTACAAAATATCAGACTCAAGGCAGCTCTCATGATCTTACTTGTTTCACTGCATCTCCCTGCCATGCTCTAGATCAAGTGATCAGCTGCTGTATTTTCCTGCCCTTGAATAACCACTTTTTAATGAAATAACAAAGCACACAAACACACGTAACATTTTCTTCCTTGCAAGCATTAAAGTCTCAGTAACAGTCTTTTAAAAATAAGATTTTAAAATTACTTTTCTTTAAAGCACAATTCTTTAATTCAAAGCAGAATATTCCCCAAAGAATCTAGAACACCATCAAATGCTATTCATTTGATGTTCCTTCTGCAGGAACTAAGGGCACATACAGTCTGATTTTAGCTACTAAAAATCTCAAAATCTTCACATCACATTTGGGATGGTTCCTGATCCTAAAATGCCAAGCTACTTTTCCTAAGAGAAAAAAATTCACTTGGGTTTTGTATTCACTTGATGACTCCCAGGACTAATTCAGTATCCCAATCCAGGTATGTACCTAACTCAAACCCACTTTCAATCTCTCCCAATCTTTGGTTGCTCGTGGATATTTTTCCACCACATAGGGTGCAGGGCTTCCCCTGCAGCATGAGTTTGAGCACTGAAGGCCTGTTATCCCACGGACACACTGGAAGCATTTGACCCAGGGAACAGAGATGCACAAAGACAACGGCAAAAATCTGTTTCACTGAAAGACAAACAGAATTCAGGCAAAATAAAGGTGCCTGGCAGCAAGTACTCCTTCTACTAAGTATCAAAGGCTTTTGAAACACCAGCATGGGAGAAGGGTCTTCGCTGGTGAATTTTTAGGCAGATCGGTTTATTGTCAGTACAAGTAACAGAAAGAGAGAAACCACAACACAGTTTCTTCACTCATCTGAGTGCAAAGAACCTGACCTCTGGTGTAAAAGAACATTGCCGTACCTTGGCAAGGGAATGACACTCATCATAATTAACTGTCTGGTCATTGCAGCAGTCTCTAATGAACATGAGATTGATTCTTGATTGACTAGATGTGGAAAAATTTCCTGCTCTCTCACAACAGAGCTAACCACTAAGATTTAAAAAAAAAAAATTCACAAACACCCCTAATGCATTCTAAGTAAGGCTGTCAATTACTGCGGCAAAAAAAAGACAAGGAAAATGAATTATCCTATTATATGTATTTCATATAAGCTTAATATACTCCTAAGAAGATTCGCATATTTGCTCACTCAACTGGCAGGCACCAGATCTTAGGCAAAAACTACAGGCTGAATTTTGTCTTGGTACCGCATAAAATCTGGAATTGCAATTTCCAGGGAAACTTCCCGCTCAGACAAGGATGACTCTTCAGCACCTCAGCTCTAGGGCAATCGGAGCGCGGAGTCGGGGATGGGAGCAGCAGGAGCACGCAACCTCCTCAAGTCTGTTTAAATCCCGCTTCAGTCTCGCACTGCCCGGGTACGCAACAGCACGGCGCTCACAAAGAGCTCCGACGGAGCGGACAGCATCCCCACCCTCCATCTCCTCCCAACACTTCGGGGACGCGGCGAGGAGCAGATGGCTTTTCTGTGCCTCCCCCTGCTCCCCGCAGGCCGCCCGCCCGCCC
>VYXF01007307.1:1218971-1253189 GCA_013397295.1 Polioptila caerulea
CGCTCTGGGCCGGGCCGGGCCGGGGATCCGCCGCTCTGGGCCGGGCCGGGCCGGGGATCCGCCGCTCTGGGCCGGGCCGGGCCGGGCACACAACACCTACAACAACAACAACAACAACACCGCCGCTCCTCTCCGCCACCGGCACAGCGCGGCCTCGACCGAACACCACCCTGGCACCTGGCACTCAGTGCCACCTCCAGCGACGGCGATTCCAACACGCCCCTGCCAGTGCCCAATCAGCCTTTCTGGGAAGCAATTCCTCCTGCTGTCCTACCCAAGCCTCCCCTCGCACAGTGTAAGTCTGCATCCTCTTCTCCTGTCGCTGGTCGGCCTGGGAGAAGAGGCCGAACCTGCCCTAGCTCCAGGCTCCTTTGAGTGGGTGTAGAGAGCGGTAAGATCTCCGAGGACGCCTGAAGATGTAATACTGTCATCCTTTAAAAATAAATCAATCAATCCCCAAATAAAGCTTAATTAAAGGCGTGTTGCCAGCACTGAGCTGCACAGTATCAGTTTAAATAAACCCCACATTGACCCATGCATACTCACTCTTGAGAGGCAAAGTTGTACAAGGTACAAGCATGCTGGATGGAATACACAAGCTACAGCCTGCAGCAAGGTCAGAAAAGTTGGCCACACCTAATAAACACTGTGCAGTCAGAGGGTTATACTTAAAAGTACGTCAGGTAAAATCCCAATATTAAATTGATGTTATTCGTTAAGCAAAGTTTTTCAGAAATAGTTTAAGTACCAAAAAAAAAAAAAAAAAAAAAAAAAAAGGGCATATTGCTCTAGCGAAATATTGATCAATCGTTTAAAAACTATGCATACAGAACAAACCAACATCCACCTGGCTCAGTCTGCTTTCTGCACACTGGAATATCCATTAACTTTCAAACATCTTCAGTGTACTGTCCAGCATTTTGCATCTACAATCTGCACATTCAAAATACCTTCATGAGAGCAAGAACCAAGTTATGCAAGTTATTTTCTTTTAAACAAACCAAAGTGAAGAGAAGACATTTATTTTAACAAGACTAGGATTTAATTTTTAAAATTTGACACTTAATACAAATATGTCAGGATAACACAAATACACCTGAAATATGCCAGTGCCTGAACTTTTATTTACCATGCAAAAAAATCAATTAGAACACATAAAAAATTGAACTATGACCTGTAATTTTACATTTATACATCAGAAGTGTCCATTTTAAGAAGTTGAAATAATTAGTCAATAACATCTAAGTACTGATTTATACTGCTAAAACATTTGTATACTCAAAGAAATAATTCTATATTTGCCCACAGTCTGTAATGACAATTCTTCCATTTACTAGCCCTTTAGGAGAACCGAAGGATTCGATCTTCTTCACAACATCCATTCCATCTTTCACAAACCCAAATACCACATGCTTGAAGTCCAAGTGTTCTGCTTTTTTAAGTGTTATGAAGAACTGAGAATTATTTGTATCCCTGCCCTTATTTGCCATTGACAACAACCCAGGACCAGTGTGTTTCACTATGAAATTCTCATCTTCAAATGCTGTTCCATAAATTGACCGTCCACCTGTTCCATCATGGTTAGTTATATCTCCTCCCTTAAAAAAAACAAACAAACAAAAACAGACATAGCATTAACTGACAAGTCCCTAAACATACATCAAAAATTACATTTCCTTTCAACAGTAAAGACTTTGCTTTAGAAGAACTCATTTTTCATTTTCACAGGTATCAATATCTGCTTAGAGTAGGGCTTTCCAGCTTCAGCAGGTTTGTTCATGGTAAGGGAAGCAGTAGTAGAAAGTCTATCCCTTGTTTATTCTGAACTCAGCATTTTATCTTCCTGCTCCACATGGTGACATTCCTCTAGGCCTGTCTTTCCTACTGCCTGCATCTCTTGGCCCTGGAAGCTGCCTGGACCTGCATTATCTCACTGAAGGCCTGTCCTTTGTTAGTCCCTGCAGGCACAGAATTAATAACCTGGAAAAGGATAACAGCAGTGACCAGTAATTCCATACAGCTTTGCCACATAACTGGTTCAGCAGCATGGTAAGTGTGTCTTTTATCTTTCTGGAAGGTAGCAAACTTCTGGTTCCTGATAGTTTGAGTATACACATAAAGGTGACAGTGTAAATTGTATCTGTAAAGCCTTAGTTCTCATTGAAGAGCTTCTCACCATACCTCAAGAAAGTTCAGGCAAAGCAGAGCAAACTTAAAAAATACTCATTTAATGTGATAAAAGCTCACTTTGTCAAGACACACATGGTGCAGCAAACTGTTTTAAAATAAAGTCTGCTCCTTTACAGAGGATGGAATACCCTGAAATAAGCTTAAATCCTAAATGAGTTCATCAGAAAGGCACAAAGGTTTAATAAAAGAGCCATGAAGTGCATACTTCAGACACACATAGACAGCTCATCAAAAGACAGGCTAATATTTTATTCTGGTGAGAAGCCATTCATACACTATCACAGAACAGTTCATGTTGGAAAGAACCTTTAAGATCATCTAGTTCCAACTCCTCTGCCATAGGCAGGGACACTTAGAACTAGGACCAGGCTGCTCAGAGCTCCATCAAGCTTGGCCTAGAACACTGACAGGGATAGGGCATCTGCACCTTCTCTGGGCAACTTGTTCCAGTGTCTCACCACCGTCACAGCAAACAACTTTCTCCTAACACCTAGCCTAAAGCTATTCTCTTTTACCCAGAAGCCAATCCCCCCATGGCCTGTGACTACATGCTCTGGTAAAATGTTTCCCTCCATCTTTCTTGTAGGCTCCCTTCAGGCTCTGGAATGATACCATTACATCACCCCTAAGCTTTCTCTATTCCAGGCTGAATTAATTCACTTCTCTTAGCCTTTCCTCATAGTACCAGTGCTCCATCCTTCTTAAAAGTCTTGCCCCTCCTCTGGGACTCACTTCAACAGGCTGATGTCCTCCCTCTTATTTTTGCCTATTATTTTCCCATATTACTGTATACATCTGGGCTTGTACAAAGTCCTCTACCTGCCTCATCTTTGGGGATGTGGTGACGTGCACATCACTAGCATGGCATGTACTGGTGTTGGTTCATTTTGCCTGTTCCAAGCTACTAAAACTCAATGAACTACTGATGAGAATTTTAGGAATGATCATAGCTCAGACCTATCTCCCAAGCCTTCAGCATTTAGGAAGAACTTGCCAGTGCTACTGAATGCACACAGAGGTTTAAAACCAACACTGTCTACCTGTGGTTACAGACGTACTGCAGGCTGACACTCTCAGCACAAAACTTGATGTTTTAGGAAACAGGCCACTTCACAGTACTTGCATCTAGAAGACTTGTTTTAGATTGAAACCTAACATCTATGATACTTGGAATATCAGTTTTAAAGTGCATATTATCTGAAATACAAAGTGTACTTTAAAGTCCAAGAGAAGCCTGCAAAGTTAGTGTTCTTAACAGGTAAGCATACAAAAGTTCCTCTCTGGAGAGAGAGAAAGATGAATGGTAGTTTTGGGAACGCCTTCTTTCCTTGGTGTTCCTGTTCAGCAACAGGTCCCTTGTCTATTGTAAGATGACTCCACCTCCCTCCATTTCTTTTGTTCTACCCTCACATGATAATATTAGAAACACTGAAGCATGGGGCCACTGGCAGGCAAGGTGAAAAGAACCTTAGGGTAGGTAGCACATGCTGCTTGCACCATTTCTCATCTCCTTGTAGGGCAAGGACAGATGAGACTATCCTGCACAGTGGATCCATGCTGCCAACAAGAATGTGCTATTCCATGTAAGTCATTTTTTGAAGTGCCACTGTTAGCTAAGATGCATCTCATTCAGTGTTACTCTTACCTGACATACAAAGTCTGTGACTATTCTGTGAAAGCGGGAGTTCTTGAATCCGAATCCTTTCTCTCCTGTGCACAGGGCTCTGAAATTTTCAGCAGTTCGAGGTACAATATTTGCAAATAGCTCCATAGTTATGTGTCCTAAAGGTTCATCATCAGCAGAAACTTCAAAATACACAACAGGATTGGTGTCCTTTGACAGTCCTGCTGCCAGGGACAAGTGTCCCTTCTGTAGTTCTGACAAGCTTAGCTGGCATTCTTCAAACATCTTCTTGAAGGAATTGGCCATTTCTTGGCTTTTAAATCTGACTGCAAATTGCTCTACTTTTACTTCACCATCTGCAAATAAATTCAAGAAGGTCTGCTTAATTTCATCTTGTAATAATCTTCAGGGAAAAATGAAACACAGAAACTACAGACCACCTATTAAAAACAAAGACCACCTGCAAAAACTCACCAGCATAATCGGTGGCTGTCCAAATGAAAGCATTGTTTGATGTATCAGAGGGCACCAAGTTCATTTCTTTGGTGATAACATGGTTTGCACAGACTTTAAGAACTTGGTCTCTTCTCATTAGGATTCTATAGTATTTCTTCTGTGTATGGAAGAGTATTTTGATCTCTCCAACACCACGCTCCTTCCACTGAGTAACATCCCTGTCCCATCTGTAAAGTTTTGCCCTCTCCTTGAAGAGAATTTCTTCATCTTCTTCTCCAGACTTTACCTCCACCTAAAAAAACAGCACAGTAGACTGAGTACTTGTGATTTCCTATAAAGATGTTAAATATTTGTTACATATAGTTCTGAAGATTCTGACATATTACAGTGGAAAATTATTCCATGTGTTCTTTTCTCCAACACACCATTCATCACACCAAAATGTGGAAAAATATTTTCAGATTTTAAGAGCTCAACAAATTCCACAATTGGAGACCAATTAGAGCACTGCAATCCTCCTTCACCATGCTGCATGTATGTAATTCTGGTGGGTGTCTGTTGGATTTTCTTTGGGCGTGGTTTGGTTGGTTGGGTTTTGGTGGGATTTTCTTGATGCGTGAGGTTTTTTGTTTGTTTGTTTTTTTTCTTTTAACAAAACCCCAAGACTTTATCAAGTGTTCTGGCAAATTTCCCAGGTTTCAGGTTTGCTGAATGATATGCACACTGAGAAGTGAAGACAAAGTACTGTTATGATTCTAGGAGTTACCTTCAGCACATTGTTAAAGAATTTGATATTTGCATTTGAACAGAATAAACACCAAGTATACAGAACTTTGGCCTGACAGCCATATCTCCACCTCACTTTATGTATGCATTTACTGGCCTCTAATCTCCTGTAGTTAGCACTTCTGCAAAGACACAGAACACTAGAGACAACTGGAGAAATACGTGACAAAATACTGTTTGTGAAACTGAAACAAGGAAGCAGAGAAGAAAAGCATCGCACAAGTCATAATGTGACACACAGATGAGCACAGGCACACCAAATTTTAAAGAAGTTGAAGGCATGTTACAAAACAGATCAAACAAGCTGTTAAAATTGAAGGACACCACATACTGTTCCTTTGTGCTCTATTTGCCTTGCTCAATAATTTTACTAATCCATAGTGAAATTTAATTCTTTATAAAAAGGACAGGCAATATGACTATATCATCAAAAGAGTCTGAGAGTTACTAGGCTAAAAACCAAATCAAGCCATGAATAACTGTGTCAACTCTCACTTAGTTAAGTTATAAGGGTACCTTCAAAGTTGAAGGTTCTCCTACTTCTTGAAAAACCATTTATTTTCAAACTTATAAAGTTCATTCCCTTAGCCTTCAGGTGATGTTAATTGTACATCTTTTTGGTTAGTGATTCTAGAAATCTCTTGCCTAGCTTAGAGTAAAAATTCCTAGTTGGCATTGCTTTCACAGAACTGAATGTACAAGTGACTGATAGAAAGCTATAGCTGAGTTGTATAAGCACTAGAAGTTATTCAGTTCCCCTTCCTGATTTTCAGCTGTGTTATATAAATGGTTTAGCTTTTACAAGCTATGTGTACCAATTTGCATCCTGATCAACTCTCAGTCAAGATATAAAGAAATCACTGTTGAAGATCTTAACAGAGGCACCAGACACCTCCCCAGGGCTATGCTGTACTAGGATTTAAAACAACAGGTGCTTCAATATAGTCAGTGTAAAACATGCAGAACAAGCCACAACAACACAGAACAAAGAGTTAGTTAAGCAAAATATATTTTAAAGCTTCCTCTGTTAGCAAAAATTATTATCTTAACGTTGTTTTATAGTCCAGAAGTCATCTTACCTCTGGTAAGGACACAATTGGCTCAAAGTGGATATCATCACTGTGCACTACCTCATCATCACTACCACCTTCATCTTCTTTACGGGTGGTATCTCCAAACACAGCTGCTCCTGTATTTGCCCATTTGAAGTTTTTATCTGCAATTAAGAGAGTTACATTTTAAACTCTGTGTAGTTTTTTTCCTTCCTGACAAAAACTTGCAAAAAATTGTTGTTTGTAATGATCAGCAGAAATTTTGCACACAAAATATATATAGTATGAAGCAAAAGTCCAGCTGAGGTCTGTCTCAGAGACTAGCTGAACTCACCTTTTGAGCCAAAAGCAAAGTCTTCAGAACTTTTGGATGCCAGATCTGCAAATGACAGGCCTGCAGTACTGCCAAAACCAAATGAGATAATTCTGTTTTCTATCAAAAAAAAAAAAAAGGGGAAAGTCAAAGATTTTTATCTACTTTCTTAAAGAAAATACATTTATGTAGTCACAAAAATAAACTGGAGAACAGTCTACAGCATTTTCTCCATTCAATAAATTTAAATTTTGAATGACACTTGTCATAATGACCATCTATTATGGTTTTAAAAAAGGGCCCAAGACTCTGTGAGTTTCAGCATACTACTTTTATGCAGATCCACAGAGCTCACATGGTATTAAACAGTAAACTAATGAAAGTACATCATATGTAAATTACACAATGGACACTATCATTGTTTTGTTGTAGCTAAATCGACCTGAATAAAATTTGATATATACACATTTTTACCAGACTGGTACATCTGTTTCTAATTCAGTATTGGTGCTATTTCTCCCCAAGACAGCAACTACACTAGATAAACTGATCCACAGAAAAGCAGAGTTTCCTGTAAAAAAAACCTCAGAGCATACCCCTGACTTTACCTTGTGTTGACTCTGAACAGTCTGATTCACCCTTTTTAGTTGACAAGTCTACAGGTTTGTCTTCAGCTCTTGATAAGGTCTCTGATACTTGCACAGTTTCTGTGGTGGAATGTGATTCTTCACTGCTGGTATCTGACTGGACACATACTGTCACCTCAACTTTTGATGGAGCAGGTATTTCTTCCTTACTGGTACAGACTAAGTCACTTGAGCTTGCAACTTCATTCTCCTGCAATTAATAAAAAAAGTAATGTAAGAGGTAAATAAGTCAGAAGACCTTCGGATTCACACCTCCTCCCTAGGAGACTAAGAACAATCTTTATAGAAAAATAAAGAACACCAAGAAAAGTTGTTATAAGCTTTCTGAAACTTTTCATTACAGTCAACACATAAGGATGCTAACTTGACAAGAGACTGAAGTATCTGAAGTAGTCTGTTTTCAAAAAAATACCATTATACCCTGAAATCAAATCTCCTATGTTGGCAGACACTTGAGGCACAGCTACAAAAAAACCTCAAATAATTTTTTCCCTGCTGGATGTTTTAGTTCTAAAACTGTACTGTCTCACACATATATGAAGTAATTGAACAAGTTTAATTACAAGAAGTTCAGTAAAGATTTATCTCTTACTTTCATTTCCTGAATTTTAGCTTCTGACTTTACATCTTCCAGACTGTCACCTTCAGTATCAGTACTGACACCACAAACAGATGTAGAAGGAACCTGCAGAGCTTTTGTTTCATCTTTCTCCACAGGAGCTAGTTTCTTTTCCCAAGTAGTAGCACATTCTCCTTCACTGTTGATTTCACTTTTTCCTGCAAGGTCTGTTGTAAAGAATCAATGGAAAATAGCTGTGAAGGCAGCTAAACAGTAAGTATTTTTAAGCCCCTACATTATAAATTAACTTCATCCAAGCCAGATCAACTTGAAGACAGACTTAATGAGTTTCACAGATAGCATTACTGTTTAAATAGTGGAAGTGAAGACTAACCTAACCTGGAGTGTCTAGAATTGAAAATACATCTGCAGTTTTTACTGCTATCAGGGAATTTCTATGCAATGATGAAGAGTTTCATCATGCAGCTGCCACTACTACTAACTTCCTTCAGTATCTCATCATATTTCAGATGACTCAATCCTTCTAGCACACCTCCTCAAAAAACCCTACACTTTACTGCCAGAAGTACCTACCCAGACTTCAAGTTATGCAACACTGAAGTCTGAGACACAGACACACACACGCAAGTTGTCTACATCTGTATTTTTAGTACAGAGACCAAACAGAGCCTTTTTTGAAAACTGACTGGCATTAACTCACAAGCTTCAACTGAGTAACTGCAGAAGTAGCAAATATTCAAAGATGTAGACAACTTTCTCTCAAGCTGTATCATGACAAGCTGAATTTTTCATATCCAAAAGGAGCTCAAGATAGAAAGAGACTGATGTTCTTGTTTAGAGATCACCTGGAATGTACATTTCTTTTAGGTACCCCTTTACTGCTAACTAACAGATTAACATACTGAGCTTAACTCTTTGAGATGCAGGTTTTCCGCACTCAGCATCTCTACTTCTAAAAACTATCCCAGGAAATCTAAAATTAACCTCTGCCCATGTGTCCCTCAGATTCAGAGTTTATGTTTCAGTACATGAAGCACAATAATTAAAATTTCTTAAGACATACCTTTTACAGGACCTTGCTCTTTCTTTTTCTTTTCTGAATCACTAGGATAGAGTCTTCCATTAAGTTTCTTAACAGCTGTTTCATAGTCTTCATCTTAAATACAGGAAACAATGGTAAGTTCTCAGGCACACACACTAGGTCAGAGAAGTCTGCTGAGCCCTTCCAACTCACAAGGTTAGCAGGCATACATAATTTTTGCTTATGTTTTAAGAGTTACACAAGTCAACAAGTAAGCTTTCACTTCTAGTTTTGCTTACATGTGCTCCCGAGTGCTATTAACACTTTTTCTCAGCCTAGATGGCTACAGATACAGGCACAGGTTTTGTTTTCAGAAAACTTATTTCTTACTGAGTGATTTTATTAACACTAACACTAAATAGATATGGGAAAGAAGACTGAAGATTTTTTAATATAAAAATCTGCAAGCTTAGGTACTTGTTGGAGGGGGTTTGTCTTTTTCCATTTTCCGTTGAACACAATGTTTCAGAACTTCCATTTAAAATATTTGCTGCTGAGTAAGTCAATCAATCTTAATTACATTCAGTAAGGTTTGACATAAAGTAAGTTTGCTAATAGTATTAGGAATTTGCTTCAGAAGAAAAATAATGCATTAGTATAACATGTAGGGAACCTGAGATTGTTTTTAATAAAAAATGCTTTGTATTTGTCTCAAAATACTTAGTAAAGTAGGTCTCTTGCTCAAATACCTCTTTCCTAACCAACTACCTTAGTGATGATGTCAACACCCATAATACACCAAACAAATACCCTTTAGTCACTCCTGGACCTCCACTGTACTATTCTGTTTTGAAGACTTGAGTGTACCTCTTTGGCCATAAGGACATTGACAGGATTACTTCCCATTGGCCCAAACAAAAATATTTCAGTGTTTAATGGTTCTAACTGTGCTGAGTATCTCAAGCTGGAAGGGACCCATGAGGATCACCAACTGCAGCTCCACGCTCCCTGCAACACTGCCTAAAACCAAGCAATATGACAAAGTGCATCATCCAGATGTTGCCTGACCTCTGATGGGCGTGTTACTCTACTGGGGAGCCTGTTCCAGGGCCTGACCACCCTCTCAAAGAAGAAACTTTCCCTAATCTGAACTTCCCTGATAGCTTCATTCCATTTCCTTGTGTCCTATAGTTGAGCAGCAGAGAGGAGATCAGCACCTCCTCTGCTGATCCCTTGAGGCAATTTTGGACTGTAACAAGGTCACCCCTCAGACTTGTCTTCCACCAGCTGAACAAACCAAGTGACCTCAGCCACTCCTGAGCCTGGCACTCAAGGCTGTTCACCTTGGTCACCCTCTAACAGTCTGATGTCCTTCTTACATAGAGGCACCTGAAACTGCACACAGTGCTCAAGGTGGGGCTGCACTAGTGCAGTGTATTACACCCTCTTCCCACAAAAAGGCAGTACAAACATAAATTTTGGCATCCCTTACCATCATCCTCGTCGCTCACATATCCAGGCTTATTCTTGTAACAGAAGAATGTTGAAGGGAGCTTGAGGAAGTCAGCAAGAGCTCTCTGTTCAGGGGTAGGTGTTAACTCATAAACTATTACAACCTCATCAGATGGAACATCATCCGCTGCCACTGTGGTCTTCTCAGCTTTTTTAGAGAAATTGAACAAACCATTAAAACGGATTAATTTCAGAACAGGAAATAACATTAACCCCACATTATTACAGAACCAAATTAATTCTAAGGGCCTACATATTTTCTGTTGATAGAGAGGAAATAAATCAACCCTACAGGATGCAAGGACAGAACAGCAAAACTTATATGCTGTTCTAGTGCTTTTGGAATTCAAGCATTGAAACAAAACATGTCTGCATCTTTATATTATTAAAAGGACTATTTAATTAAATCCTCACGTCAAATAAGAGACAGCTACGAAGAAGAGTGACAGAGGTGTCAAACAGAGGTAAACAAGCAAACTTCAAGACTGAAAAAAAATGAAGTTGTGTACAACAACTGAATAGTCATTTCAGATTATTTATGGGATAGCTGAGCTTTTATTAGCTAATCTCAATTTACCATTATAGCCATTGCTGAAACTTTTATTACTACAAAAGTAAAGTAATTCTTAGTTCCACTATCAAACAACAAAAAAATATTGCTTTCAGCCAATTTAACTAGCTTTTGCAGTAAGGAAATATCACCATGAGTTTTATTGTTTAGTTTTTTGTCTTCTTGCCTTCAACATTAAATTATTCCTTCCACCAGTATTGAGAATAGTGCAAAGGTTAAAGCTGAAAGTAAAGCCTAGAGCAACCTGCAGATAAAACATACAGCCGCAAGACAGCTTCAGAAACAAATATTTGAGTTTATTATGAGAGAATGGAAGCAAAGAGGGAGGATTTAGCAATTTAAAAATCAGGTATGGTTTGGTGGGGTTCTGCTTGTTTAGGTGTAAGTATTGTTTGGAGAAGGGGACCATTTTTAAGAATTACCCTATAAGCATATCAATAGCCACAACAGCTGTTTCTAAGAACAAAATGATTGCTTTAGTACTTCAGTCTATTTGCTAACAGCCTATTATCTGTTCTCCAGATTAAAGTTAGTTAGAGTCTGAAGGCTGGTCCCAAAAGCTCGCTGTGCTTTTCATTTAAAAAATAATTTTGTAAATCTGTGGCAGAGTGTAATCAGAGGTAACTTAAATATCCAGCTAGAAACCAGACTAGTACCCAGTTCCTGAAAAACATTGATTTTTCTGATCATACAATTTAACTTACATTGCAAGAGGAGAAAAGGACAAGAGACATGTTTACAGACACATCCTTTGATCCTCTGACACATCTAACAAACTAAAATAAGTCTGGTTTTTAAAAGCAGTTTTATCATTGCTTTTTACTTAATCATCCAGTATATTAAGAGCAGTATAAAGTAACAGCAAAATCCCAAGTACTGATTCAAACTCAGATATTTTTTCAAATTATTACCTCTGCAGTCTTTGCCCCACCTTTGTTTACAAAGGTGATCATTTCAGGCATTTATACACCAGAGCTACAAAGTAACTCAAACCCATCACCAGCACACTCCAATAGACTAATTCCTTTCACTCAGATTTTTAGATCTCAATAAGTTCTCTAACTCTGCAGGAAGTAGGTGTAGGATAAAAATCTTGAACAGAAAATTTCCAAGTTCATATCATGGCTGGATATAGGATATAGATGTTTTCATACATCTTCTCAGAACCTTATAGAAAAAAAACCTCACTCACTCTAGCTCATTTAAGGATTAGAAGTACATCTAGTAGTGTGTTACAAAGATATGCAGATATCCTGCATATTACCAAGTGTTTTTTTCCTTATGGTTAGTTAAACAAGTGTCTTAATTGGACTGAGTAAGTTTGCACCAAGTTCACCTGAGGTTTAAGTGTGGAGCATTTAGTCCTACACCAAAAACCAGCTTTCCTTAGGATCAGAAAATTTTGAAAAACGTATCTTGGAATATAACAAGACACTTCTTTCAAGGCAGTCAGGTAGATTTTAAAAGCATGTGCTTTCTTTAATTTGAGCAGTAGAAATGTAGCTAGAAGCCCTGGCAACAAATACACTGTTCCAATGTTTTACCACACTCATTGCTCATCAGGTTTGACAGCTTTTAAAAAGAGGTATCGTGCAGTCTCTTTAAGTGCCCTCTGGCAAAATAGCGGAATAAGAGAAATCTATTTAAGGTAATTTCAGATTAGTAATAGGTAAAGTTCTCCATGAAACTGATCTATCAAACACTGAAATAATATTCTAGTGTTCCAAACATCTACTCAAAATGATAAAATACTTTAACAACAAAGATTACTGTTGCAAACACCTTAAATATATCTTCACAGGCAGCCATGAAACAAAAAGCCACACATACGTGCAATGAATTCTGAAAAGACTTGGTTTTAGGATAACAGAACTTTCTACTCTGGGTGAAAAAATCCTCACAAAACATTGTTGGCATATGGAAGAAAAAAAATCCAGGACAATATCATGCACAACAGTTCTCTTCAATGCTGTATTGCATTTTCACTTTTGCTTGAACTGACATTAAGACCAGGTAGGCCTAAATCTCTGTTAACTGGTCACAATACGGATATTTCTTCTCATGCATTGATCAATGAATATCTTCTGAATATAAGAGGAAAGCGCCAGTTTAAAGCCTAAAGCATGTAAGAGGTACAGTAGCCTGCAACTGACATGACTCAAACTTGTAAAGCACTGGTGTGGTTTAAGTTAATTAACAATTAAGCACCACAGAGCTGCTGGCTCACATCCTGTAACCTGGTGGAATGTGGAGGAGAATCACATGTAAAATTTGTAGGCAGAGATGAGATAAGAACAGTTTAGTAACTGAAACAGAAGTGACGTATAATTAATAATATTAAAAGGAAAAACAAATGATGCACAATAGAGCTGCTCACCACCTGCTGACCAATGCCAGACTCCATTCCCACACTCCTACTGGCCCTGGCCCCTCTTCCAGGTTAACTCCACCAGTTTATAAACTGGGCATGATGTTCTATGGTGTGGAATAATCCTTTGGCCACTTTGGGTCACCTGTTACTGCAATGCTCCTTCCCAGCTTTTATTTGTGTACCTCCTCAATGACACAGCATGAGACAAAAAAAAAAGTGTCCTTGACTTAGGGTAAGCACTGCTTAGCAGCAACTAAAACATCAGTGTGTAAACAGCATTGTTCTCACATGGAATCCAAAACTCAGGACTGTACCAGCTACTGAGAAAAAATTAACTTTACTACAGCCAAAACCAGATCAAAAACTTCTAAGAAGTTTATGATCTGACACAAGAAAAACATAAATGCGTGGAGGTGCAGAACTACTATGAGATTAAATTTCTTTTGAATGTTGTTCTAGCACAACTTAGAGCCAATCCCCAAAAGAAGCTCCCCTTGAGAAAACTTTATATTATATTTGTACTGGATAGGCTTGAAAACCTAATTTAGGAAGGACTTTTCAAAATCCTTTACTATTAGGTCAGAGCTCAATGACCAAAAAGTTACTGTGAAGACAATTATCAGCTGTAAACAAATCACTAAATATATAATCATAACCTAATTATCAGAAAAGCAGAAGTGAAAAACAGTCTTCAGTACCAGAAAGGCTTATTTTGTTCATTTAAATACATCCCCCTTGCCATATGCCTCCAGTATAAAACCACAATCAACCCGAGGCAGGAAAAGTTCTTGCATGTGTACATTGGCACAGGATTATTAATTACTCCACATTACAGACATCATTTTATGAAAATAGAACTGAATTGTTAATGAACTCCATCCACAGGGATGCTTGACATCACAGAGCAAGTGACTTTAGGTTATGTATACAGAACATAACAACAACATTTTGACACTTTAAACAATGTAAGACACTAATATTGGACAACTGTCTTATTCAGACTAAAAGTTTGTTATTTAAAATTAAAATGCTTTTGAAACGGTGTAAGTTGAGCATGCTGACAGCAAGCATTCTTGCAAGTAGCACTGGTAGTAACATATAATCACACTGTAAGTTGTGACAGTTTTGTTTACAGGGTCTGAATGTAAACAAATTGGTTACAAATGGGCAGAAGTTTTCTAACCAGCTAAGGTGGACTTCAGATTATACAAGAAGGTGGCTCTCGCTTCTGTGCGCTCTTTAAAACCTGCAGCAGTTAACACGGATAATCAGGAAATTGAAGAGAACATCTCCACAGAGGCTAAATGCATTCAAGCTCTTTACTGGATAAGTTGTCTCAAGATCTTCTGGCATATTTCATTGACAGAGTAAATCACATCAGGCACCACAAGACATTCTCTGAAAATAACAATGTAATTTCTATGGAAAAAAGGAATTTAAGAGATCCAGTGTGCACGCATAGTAAAACTGTGATGGAAGAAGTGCAGGGCACATAGCCTCAAAAGAGAAGGCAAACTGAAGCCAAAAGCCTAAACAGGGCCATCCATTGTGTTGGCTCATGTAAACACACTAAGGGCCAGAGACATTCTTTAACAGGACAAACACAGTAGTCACACACACAATTTCAAGTACTCTCTTTTAGCATGCATGTTAATTACAAGGATTACTGAGCCAACTGCTTGGACACAGCTGGGTTATTGTCCATGCCTGCTAGAGTGTTTTTACCACACATCCAGTGCAATATATAAATACCTTTACTATCAGGTTGCAAGGAGGATGTGCTTGTCCAAAAGGCCATGGGATTAGATTTAAAGAGGCTAAAATTAAATCCTAAAAAAATAAATTGTTGGTATATAAGTGTTTATCTGGAATTTTTGAAGGATAGAACAGACTTATCGATGTTCTGCAAGTATTCCATAGTCATTATTTCACAGCAGGAAATGTCATTTGTTAATTCTACACAAGCTTATCCAACCCCTGTGAATGGACTGCAGCTATAATTTTCTGCCATGTCACTTTATTACACTTTAGCTAATAAAGAGACAGGATATGTTCATAATTCTGAGACATCCCATGTCACAGCCATGGCTTCTGTCTGTGCATCTTTTTCAGACTATGACAGAAACCATACAACTGAGTGTGCCATCACAACCACTTTTCTAGTTTAGGAGGTAGGCTGACATCTGATGTTAAGCTACACACCCCAAACTGCAGAGACTGGTATTTAATACTTGAAATAAAGGTACAGACTAGTTCCACAGTACCCATCTACTTAATTATGGAGATAATGCAAATTTTAGCTGAAGCATACATCTGCTGCTCTCACACTTTGCCACTCAGAGCAAAGGCCTGGGTACTTACAACATCAACTACCTATTTAAGCCCCAAAAGGGAATCTACAAATTCTTTGAGCATTTAAATCCAAGATTCAGATGCAGCACTTCAGAATTTAGGCTCTCTATTTGAAAATCCTGTTCTCAGTAAACAAATTTCCATCCTGCATCATACATTTTTATTTGAAAATAATTATGACTTAAAAGTCCCTTCTTTAGTTGAAACTCTGAAGAACATGTGGATACTTGCATCAAAACTGAAAGAAACTACCAATTCTCAAGAGAATAAAGAATAATGAATTGCACAGAGCTGAATGCTTAATAAGCTGCATACTTGAATAAATTACTAGTAAAAGTAATTACTAGTAAAAGACACTCACCTTAGAATAGTAAACTGAAAGAGAAGTTAGACGGTCCATCTTGTGTTGAAGCAGGCAAGTTGTCTACCTTGCTGTCTACAGGCTTCTGAGTAGCATTTGAGACTTTTGGCAGTTCAGAGACTTCCAGTTCTTTCTGTGCTGTGTTCTGAGATGCTGGAGTATGGCCTTCACTCTTTCTTGGGGGATTAAAACTGAAGCCAAAGAGAGAACCAGTGGCTGAAGTATTTCCAAACGTGAATGTCTTTGATTTTTCATTACTGAAAATGTTCTTGACAGATTCAGATCCAAATACAAACTTTGGAGGAGAAACCACTGCTTTTGTTGGTGTTTCAGAAGTATTTGACACCTCTGCAGCCTCTATAGTTGCATCAGAACTATCATCACCATGGCTGACATCAGTTCTTTCTCTGGTTGTTTCTTCTAACACAGCTACAGCATTTTTACCACACGGAGATTCCTTTGGTGTATTGGCACGTGAAGAAAGAGGTGTTATTAGTGTCTCTCTCTCTTGGGCATGCTTTGCTTCATCAAAAATTTGCTTAAATGAGTCTGCAACATCTTGCAGCTTGAATCGCACAGCCAGAAGTTCTACTTTTCTTTCCCCATCTGCAAAGTCACATGCAGTCCATACCCAGGCTCTATCAGATCCTTTCATTTGTTGCATATTCATATCTGGTGTTATCCTGTGATTGGCACAGAGTTTTAGTACCTGGTCCCTTCTCATTACTATACGAACTTGTTTGTTGTCATAGTTCTGCAATATCTTGATATCCCCAATCCCTCTCTCTTTCCATTGATTTGCATCTTTGTCGTATCTGTAGAGTTTGGCTCTGTGACTGAAGACAACTTGCTCATTTTCCTCGCCACTGGTCACTTCCACAAGATCAGGCAGAGGTACCACAGGTTCAAAGTACTGTCCATCTCTTTCCTCTTCTTGAGTAACATCAGAATCTTCATCTGTGCCTACTGATGTCCTACTCTGATTCTGTTTGGCAGGAGATTTGGATGGGCTCAATGCAGATTTAAAGCTGAAACTAAAACCAGTGGTAGATTCTCCAAATCTAAACAGGTTTTTCCTTACAGGGCTACTTGCAAGAGGTGATGCATATACAGAACTACTTACGCTATCATCCAATGCTTCTTCACGCAAGTCGTAGTTATCCCACTCCAGAGTAGGACCTGTACTTTCAGCGTGTGGTTTTATAACCAAATCAGAAGTACTGCTGGTATTAACAGGATTTACATTTTCCTCTTCTGAGAGTTTAGCTTTGTCATCTGTCAGAAAAGTTTTGAGATCTTTTAAGCCACACTTCATTTCTTCTGCTCTCTGTATAAGCTGAGCTGTCCTACCTGTATCAACAAGTTTATGGGGTGTCTGCAGGGGTATATCCAGTAGTAGTCTCTGACATTCTTCAAACTTCTGTTTGAATTCCTCAGCCTGCTCTGGTGTCTTGAATTTTGCTGCCAAATGTTCCAACTTTGCATCACCATCAGAAAAGTCATTGGCCATCCACATCCATGCTTTGTCTGAGCCAGACAGCTGTTTCAAGTTCATTGTTGTCGTTATCCAGTGATTCGCACACACCTTCAGTACCTGCTCACGCCGCATCAATATTCTTACTTTGCCATTAACTTCATTTTTAAGAATCTTCAGGTTTCCCACCCCACGTTCTTTCCACTGGCTTGTTTCTGGATCAAACCTGAACAGCTTTACTCTCTGGGAGTACAACACTTTCTCATCTTCCTCTCCTGTAAACGGTTCTACTTTTTCAGGCATCTGAACTATAGGTTCAAAATGGATATCATCGCTATCCTCCGTCTTGTACACATCATCATCCTTCTCACCAAGGTCAGCAGATGTGTTCGCTTTCTGATCTGTTTTAGAATTTTGTGAAGAAAACAGCTTTTCACCTGCACCTGAAAAGCCCTTGAAGTTAGGGTCCTTTTTGCCAAATTGAAAACCTTCCCTAGGAGTACTTTTTGCAAGCTCAGCAAAAGTAGAAGTGCTGCTATTTTGCCCAAAAACAAAGTTGATTTTCTCCTTGTCTGCTGTTTCTTGAAATTGGAATCCAATTCCACTGTCTGAAGGCAATTCTTTTTTGTCTTTTTCATCAATGCCTTTTAAGAAACCAGTTGTATGCTCTTTGGATGGCTCATCTTTCTTAGTGGTGTTTTTACTAGACTCCTGTATCCCAAATTTAAATCCACCTGCAGGCATTTGCATTGAAAAGCTAAATCCTTCCTTTGCAGACTTAGCTTCAGTATCAGAAGAAATCTGAAATGTAAATGGTGGTGTCTTTCCTTGCTCAAGACCAAACTTAAAGCCTGTTCCCAACTGTCCTCCATCAAGTTCAGGTAATTTACTTTTCAAGCCAAAAGCAGAAGTTGGCAAAGTATTACCAGCTGGCTTACCAGATGGATTTGGCATTTGGCAAGCTATGCAGACTAGTGAAGAACCTTCATTCCTCACAAGACAAGTACTACAATCCCACTGGCCTTCCTTTTTAGTAAAAAGCCCTTCAAACCCATTTTTCTGTGGCTTACTTGTATCAGCAATGGAACCAAACCCCAGAGCAGCAGATGCCTGAACAGAAGTGGATGTATTTGGTTGATTTTGAGGTTTTGGACTCTGACAGGAACAGCTGTTCACATCTTTTGCTTCATTTTGGCCTTGACATACAGAGCAGCCCAACTGACCTTCCTTTTTAGCAAAAGCAGATACAGATTTCTCCTGCAATGCGTTACCACTTGCCTCCAAACTTGCAGAGCCAGTTAATGGGGGGCCATGTGTTTCCCACACACCTGGAATTGGACTTTGACAAGCTACACAGTTCTTTACAGTTGCTTCATTTGGAACTAAACATACTTTACACTCCCACTGATCCTTCTTCAAGAGATGCTGCCCAAACCCACTTGAAGAAGAGGCTTGCTGAGCATCCTTTCCAAATGAAACAGTAGTGCTAGATGCAGTGGATGTAGCTGTAAGGATGCCTTTGCTGTCAGGTTCACTGATTGCCCCATCTTTTGGAAACTGAAAGCCCAAGTTCATGGTCCCAGAAGTGGCTCTGTTGGGCTCCTTGATGTCCTGATTTGCTGTTTCTTTTGCAGACCCACTGCTCTGAGCAACAGACATGTCAGCATTTGATCCCAAGGATTTTAAAATATTCTGCGCCTCCTCAAACTTTTTTTTGAAAAGCATTGCTTCTTCAGGTGTTTTAAATCTAATTGCAAGCTGTTCTGGTTTTGGCAATTCATCTGCATAGTCTAAAGCATGCCATACAAATGACTTATCTGATGCAGCATTTGGAGTTAATTTCATATCAGTATTTATGTAGTGATTTGCACAGATTTTCAGCACTTGGTCCCGTCTCATTAAGAGACGAAATTTGCCAGAGACTTTATGTTTCAGTATTTTCACATTTCCAATACCCCTTTCTTTCCATTCTTTAGATTCTGCATCAAAACGAAAGAGCTTGGCTCTGTTGCAGAAGAATTCTTCTTCATCTTCCTCACCTGTCTTTACTTCAATCTTATCAGGAAGTGGCACCACAGGATCAAAATGAGGACCATCATCATCCTCATCTCCACCATGGGTGCTTCCTCCTTCTGTTTCATGACTTCTATTGGCCAAATCTGAATTTGAAGCCATAAATACAGGCTTGCTTGGATCTTGAACACTAAATGTATCATTCTTCTCAAAACCCAGGGGTTTGTGTGCATTTTGTCCTGTGTTTTCTCGAAGAGAGATGCCTGGAATATGTTTATTGCTAAAATTGAAGATATTTCTTGAATTGTTTGTGGGATCGCTAACTGGCTTTTGTTCAGTGTATCTATCATCCTGTAAAGGTTTATCAGATGTCAGAAGATCCAAGAGGCTTTCTCTACTATTAAAAGGTGCATTAAGGGGCTGTGGTGCAACTTGAGGGGGAGAAGAAAAAGTAAAGTCCCCATCATTAGACTTGAAGTTAGGTTTAAATTTAAAAGTTGTTGGCTGACTTGGCTGTGCTGGTGTTGGCAGAGGTGTTTTTGATCCTTCTGCTGTTCCTGGTTGTCCAAATTTAGGCATTGCTTTTGGCTCTGCAGGCTTTAAAGTGGGTGGCGTGACCGAGCGGTTTGTGAAATAGCCCGGTTTCGGCAGTGTCGGATTGGTGCTTGCCTGTGGAACACTGTAGTTGTAATAGTCATCAGCTGTACGAGGAGAAATGAGTGCAGCACCAGGAGAATCAAACCGCAGAGGTGGGCCATACATTTCTTGGGAAAACATACAACCAGAAGTGTTTTGCAGAGGTGGTGTATGCATGGGTGGTGGTTGATAGGAATATATATGCGGCTGAGGTGTAAGTCGGTTCATGCCATAGACAGGAGGCTGAAGAAAAAGCAGAAAACAAGTGCTCTGCTTATTATGATAATGAAGAGAACAACATCTTACTGTGCTGAAGCCCACGTAACACGTACTCTTTTAAAGAAAGGCATGCTTTCAAGTTTAAACCTCAACTAGTTTTACCTTAGTTTAAAATTTGACGGGCATTTTAGAACAAGCAACTAAAAAGGGGCACAATATGAGTGGGTCTCTCTTTCATGAAAAAAGCTTTGCAAACTACATTTTCTTTTGCCACACAATTAAGGGGGGGGAGAATAGTAAATGCTATCATATATACCTATAGGAGAAATGTACACACAAATATATTGTTCTAGCTTTTCCTCCCAAACTCCATATCCCAGAAGTTAAGCAGGGAGACAAATTAACATTTTATCCATAGCAGTTCAAGTTCACCAAATTCTGCATAAGGAACTGTAATTACATCCAGCCATGTACAAAATCAAAACCAGTCAGTCATTTTCAGGAGATCATTGGAAGCAATTTAAGGAAATAAATTTATTCTCACCTTTGCTGGTGTTACATTGGTTGCAGCAGTTCCCAGAAGATATTGGGAGTTGTAGGCAGGTGACTGGCTGTAGAACACAGATGGGCCAGTAGTAGCAACTAAAATGGAACACCAGGAAGACAGTTAACCCTTTTATCTTTTCTTATTGTTTTCTACACACTCTTCCCAGCAATCAGTTTTTAACTGTGAATTATTAAAACATTTTAGCATTATTTTCAAAAGTCTTACTTGTTTCTGCTAAGCATTTAGATAAAAATTCTGCAGTAACTTGCCTGTTAATGGGGCTTCATGAAGATTTTGTGCTCTCTGATAACTGTCTGGCATTGCATCAGTTCCATAGTTTTCAGCAGGCCACCGATGAGATACGTTTGTGTTGGAATTACTAAGTTTCATTTCTTGCATTTCATTCTGTCCAGACAGGGTGCCAAGCAGAGCATTAAGTATTTGTTGCACAGGTATTTGTCGAAGAAAATATAAGACATGATTCCCACCCTTTTGCTATTCAAAAGCATATTCAATCCAGAGGGTGAGGGTAATTAAAAAAAGAAAACAAAACCAAGAAGTACCTGCCAGATCATGCAAGACATGCCCATGGAGTACTAAGTACTACCATTGTGTTCTAAAGCCAGAACAAGCCAGTAAAAAACCCAGAACGAAATGGATGAGAACCAAGCTGATAAAAGCAGAATTCTTTCTACATAAGGAGTCCCTTAGATGGGTTGCCTCAGCACTCCTGTCCAAGTCCCAAAGAGGAGCTTTTAAGCAGAAGGATTTACTCTGGTACTCATTTTAGGCAGCTATTTACAGAAAGTAATTCTAGGAACTGTAAGTTAACCCATGCTCTTATCACTAGATCCTTACCATAACTAAAAGGCCAACAGTTTTTACAGAATATGGTGACAGAATTTTTACCTTTAAAGCTTCCACTTGCTGACAAATCATTTGAAGTATAGATTTATGGTCTTCTGCCCACTGAGGGGGAGTTTTCGGAGAAAACTAGGAAAAGAAAAGTTAATTGATTCATTTGAATTTTTTTTTACAAGATAAAATATAATAACTGAAACAATAACTGGCTAACATACCTTGTAGGTCTTAGTTGGTGAAAGAGAGAACTTGGTTGGTGATGGAGTGGAATGTTTCCTTGCTGAATCTAGAGTTCGTGACAGACCATTTCTGAAGGCAAGACTTCCCTCTTCATTGTTCTCCCCAAGTTCTTGGATCACTGTATCTAACACTTCTCTCACAGTTTCAAGAGACACTGGCAACTAGAAAGTTTTTTCAAACATGAGTCATGTCTGCAATCTCCCACAGAATAAGACAAACTACATTCAGAATTCTGGCTGAGCAATTCATAAGTCATTCATTATATAAATACTGGAGTTTTTTCAGCAAAGCTATTAACTTGTTAGGATTCACATAAGAAAACAACTCACACAAACTATTTTATTTTTCCAAACTATCAAACTAAAAGTGGTAAAAAATTAAAGCTTTCATCCACAGGGTACCCAGGATACCACATGATCTGGGAGGTTACAGAAGTTACCCAGGATTTAACTTGTCTTAATACAAAGCCTGGACTAAAAAACTAAATTGAACGCAAAGGATTTCATTTTTCAAACAGTAACATAAGCTACTGCGCTCCTTGGAACAAGTTTTCAAAGCAAGAATTACTTACCTTCTCAGTAACAGACATATCTGAAGAGCTTTCTGCAATAATTTTCATTAGATAATACTTGGCTTTAAGAAGGTAAGTTTTATGCTCTTCATGTTCTTCTGGCAGCATGACATCATTTTCAATCTCTTCTGCTTTTCTTTGGAAAATCTAAAGAACAGGATGTAGAGTGAATAGTATCAGTCAAAAGGAAACTGAATAAAGAGAAGCATTTCTGGGTAAGGCAACTTACAAACTTACCACAGCAAGATTCCAGTATGACACCACATTCTCAATAGCTTCAAATGCTATTAAAGCATCATCAGTTTTGCCATCAACTGCATCCAACATAGCAAATGCTATCTGTGCCTCTTCTTCATACGCTGCAACCTGAAAGACCTACAAATAAAGTGAAGAAAAACTTATACCTAACAATGGAACAACATAACCTTTTTTCCTATAATACGGGGCAAATTCTTCTTCAAGAAAGTTGGTACTGAGGGTGTTCAGTGCCCTCAAATAATAAACACCATCTTAAAGGTAAGACCAAAGTTATAAGGAGAGAATTTTCCCCCTTTATAAAACACTATTGCCGAATCTCACCTTTGAGAGTTTCACAGTAGTAAAAACCTAGAATAGTACAATGTAGACAAAAATCCCCCAATTATGTATGTTTCTGACACAGACCCTTCTCTTCAGTCTTGGCTCAATTGACCTGTACCTGAATGTCTACACTATGGAAGTGTTTGAAGAGAGGATCAGTAGGTTCAGAAATACTCCTCTTCTTTTTGATAGTTTCCAGCATAGGCAGAACTTTCTTCCAGTAGTAGACACTTCGTCCAATATATTCCTTCTGGTCATAGAAGGAGTTAAGGTTAATTCCCTGGTGAAGAAAAGGGAATAGATGCAGATGTTATTCCAAAAAATTCAAGTCAAAATACTATTCCTACATATCCTTCTCCTATTTTCTTTAATAGTTCCAAAGTCCTTCTCTGACACTAAGCAGAGTAGCTATGTAAAGTAAGATATACGTAGAAAATAACACTGCAGTTTAAGATAAGAGTACTTCATAGAGGGACTAGAACACCAAATTTGCCTGATAAAAATCAGCTGTTCTTAATACACATTCATCCGACGACCCACCCCCTGAGTTTGTTCATAATTTAGAAAATAAACACTTTGGCTTCCACATATTTAGAAATAATCTCAGCTTACTGTTTTCTGCAAGCTTTTTGCCCAGTGTATGATTAAGGCAGGTTGAAGGCCATGCTTCTCCAGTGTTCGCAGAGTACTTATGCCATGCTGTACAATAAGCCTCAGCTTTGCTGCTGTTCCTGGTCTGAGTATCAGAAGAAACATTCCTTGATTAGTATTTTCTTGTTTTCATCTGTTCACATACCATTCACTTGATGAATACAGCCTGCAGCTTAAGTCCTAACTTGCCTCTAGGTTAGAAATACATTGCTAGAAATGAAAATGCAATTTATAGAAATATTTCAAGCATATCAACTCCCTACTACAATAAAGGTTCAATGTGAGAAACATGGAAAAAAAAAATTTTACAAGAATCTGTAGGGAAAATCCAAGCTGCTGTAGCTCCCTAAAAACTTGATCAAACATTTCCAAACTGGGAAAGCCTTACACTGATTTTCTCTGAAGAAGAGTACGAACAGCATCCCACCAGGATCTTTGCTTTTCAGTATAGAGTTGTTTGCATACTGGCAATGGTAAGAATTGAGGCTGATGTGCAGTGTAGTGAGAATTAAATTTCTCTTGCAGTTGTAAGTTGCTAGTGAATATCACCCCAAGTAGGAATACCTGTTTTTAAAAAATAAATTAAAATCATTAACTATCAAAAAACTTAATTTGTATGGTACCTTAAAGAAACTGAAAGTTCACTTACTTCAAGGTCTAACAGGCAAATAGATTCAGGAGCATCTGTCTCAAGTCTTGATGTTTCTTGGGGCAAGTGAAAAAGCTGTTTCAACCATTTGCGCATGGGGGGTAAGACTGACATGGAGTTCCACTGCAAGCCAAGCCACACGAGGTGCTGGAGACTGCCATTGTGCAATCGAATGGCACCTATGCAAAAAACAAGGCTGGATGCAAATGTCAGCTTCTTGCAAGCCCTCAATACTACTATCTGATCAAAGCTGGGTTTCACATTTCACTCTGTCAGAGTTGCCAAAGATACTTTACAGACTAATGTGCATCAAGATTCCAGGTTTCACTTATGAAAGGTTACAAACTTCAGGACAGCCAAACATACCAAGTTCATCGAAGTGCTCAAAGACATCAACCACTTAAGCTCCTGAGGGGATGACTCCCATCATTTCCACTCTCACCTTATTCAGTCCAAGAGAAAACTAATTTTAGCAAACCTATTTACTCCTCCAAAAATCCTTAAGGAATTACCAAAGAAGCACTTCTTTACATTGCAATAAAGTAAAAGTCTTTCCTATGACATTAAGGCAACTTTGGACAGCTATTCCAGGTATTTGTCTTCTGTTGCAGTACAAGTATTTGTGTACCAGTACCTCCTCCACAAGTATCTGCTAAAGAGGTTCTGGTACACAAAGTTGTGTTGAGTTTCAGAAAGTAACACTTCTTACCAATATCGTATTTGTGAAGTTCCACTTGCACTGGTGCTTGTGTACTGACATTTCCAATATCATCTGTGCCAATAAAAGACCTCTCCCTAGAAGCTCCACTCTCAAACAGGCTATCAAACAATGCAAATGAGCCACTCTTGTTTGCAAATGATTCCACAATCTCTTTAAAGAAGTCTTGCTTGCCATGACTTAAGTTCAGCAGCATATGACCTAGAAAACAAAAATATCACTTCACATAAATAAAGCAGTGAACATGAGGAAAGTAGTATTTGCTATGCTGGACTGCTCTTTGCTACTGAAGGCTGGATGGGAATCAGGATTTCCCCTTATGAAACCTACAGACTATTCAGGTATGTTCTCCCTGTAATTAGGTCAGTGTTTCAGCACGTAGGCTTTCCAAGCTTTTAGTGACAACAATCCCAAAGAATTTGTAAATCCAGTTCTTTAGGAAAACAAAGCCCTCCTACCATGACTATTCTAAGGACATTGCAAGTGACCTTAAAATAAATAGCTGTAATAAAAGTAGAAGTCTGCATTAATGAAATCCATTCTGAAGTAAATGAACCTGATGCCTAGCAGGTTCATCTGTTTTCATCTAGGCCCTCTAAGAATTTTGTAGACTGAAATACTGTCTATACTTAGCAGCAAAAAGAACAAAGCTGATGAACAAGTGAAAGGATGAAAAGATCAGGGAAACGAACTAATATTTTCTTTCCCTCTTGGAGCTAACAATACTTGCAAAATAGCAGTGGCAGGCAGAAGCCATTTCCAGTAGATTTAAAAGATAATAAAAGCTAAATTCTATCTTAGCATGCCAGAAAGTCAAAAAGGAGAAAAAAAGCCAACCACTATTGAAACAAAGAGAACACACTCTACCAGCATGCTTAAGAGGAGAAAAATAACTTTAGGTGTCAGAACCAAACTACTGTTTTGTTTTACATATGCAGTCAGAATCTATACCGTTTGACTATATATTGGAGTGATAACATTACAAGGTACACAAATGTGTTCTTTAACTAATCTTAGCCTTTACAGTGAATCTGCAGCACTAAAATGGAACTATGCAGTTATTTTTTTATTACCAGACTGGCTTTTTCGATCACAGGCCAACATTTCTAGCATATCTTGTCCGTTTTGATCCCCCTTTATGAGTTTTGACTTTGGTTTAGGAACCTGGTGAAGTAAGGAGAAAATTGTTACAGGTTTTTCACAGTTAAGAGCAGGACCATTTAAATTAATCTTAAAAATTAGAAAACAAGCTTCTTTTTAGCATTAGGAAGCTATTGGAAAACAGGCATTATTCATTCCAAAGGTACACATACTGGGTTGTAGTTCTGTGTGGGATGGGCAAAGAGAATAGAGAACCTAAAGCACAGAGATGTGCAAGTATAGCTATTAAAACTAACACTAAGTGTACATAAGAGCAAGTAATACCTGCAATGCAAGAAATGCTATAAAAAGGACAGTCAAGGCAAAGAACTTTGATTTATAAAATTCTGTTGTCTATCCAACAAGTATATGGGAACTATTCAATTCCTCTCCTTTCCTCCCGTTTGGAATAACACTCAAAGTGCATTTGTTGTATTATGAAAAAGAAAATATACTGCAGGAAATAAAGGCATTTATACTTAAGAATCAGGTTACTCTGGCAAAGGGAACAGTTGAAGGCACACTTTTACCCTATTTGTGTCATTTGAAACTTTTAAACAATTGTGAAAGAGGATACTTTGGTGAGTGAGGACAGAGTTCTCCTTTAGATACACAAACACTAGCTCATCTCAGGAATACAGGAATTCAACATATGCACAGCTAGGAAATTTCAAGAAAAGCATCAACTAAAGGCTTAGACTGAAAAAACCATTTACCTGGAAACTCAGGAGGTAACACAATGCTGCTAGTTCACACATAGCTCTCCACTGTGCCTCATTGTCTTGGGCCATTTTCAGCAGCAAAGCTCCAGCATGCATGTACAGCTGTCCTTTCATTTCCACATAGGTACGAGACAACTCGTCAGCCGCACTCACGTATGGTTTTACTGACTGAAGCACACGATCAAAACTAAAATGCAGAGAAGACTCATTCTAAGCAGAGCCCTGGTAAAAGCTATAGCAGCTGATTTTGGTTTGTGCTATTTAAGTGTGAATTAAGTAACTTCATGAGTCAATGCTAAGTACTGTTTCTATTGCTTAAACCCAAGTTACTGTAAAGTACAATCACCTCAAACTCCCAAAGCTCTCAAGTTTATTGAAGTAAATATTACTTCAATACTTAGTCCTTTTCATCACATTTTTGCACAGCTACTTTTAAAACTATTGTCCTGAACCACACAGATAAACTTGTCCTGAACTACTGCAGATTTAGAGACATACAAGAGGTATTATTGAGTCTGTCCTTTCTTTTCATTATCAGAAAGGTCCAAAATACTCTTTAATGGGCTCTTCAAAAATAGAAGGTACTACAGAAATTCTAGTACCTGTAGATTACTATACAATCCCCACTCAGGAGAGGGTTTCCAGAAAACAGTTAAAACAATTTTTCAGTTACTGGACAATACTATAATGGCTGTTAGCATTGCCATGATCCGGAAGTGCTTCAGATGTGAACATCTCAAAATTCTCTAACAAACCAGAAGCATAAAACCCAACATGGTCAATGTGAGAGGAGAAAAATAAAATAAAACATACTTGGGCATTAAATGTTGTTCATCCATTCTGTACTGCTTCAAATATTCATGCATTAACAGACTCAAGAATATTTTTACACAATGCAATATAACGGCCATTATACTACTGAGGAACAAAGCCAAATTAGTAAAAACCAGTAACAAAGCAAAGATAATGGCAAGAAAGAAACATAGATCTTAATCAAATTATTGACTACAAACACTATTTTGTACTATTCTAGGTGCACTACATGATGGTAAGCTTTGCATACAAAGATGGTAAGCTTTTAAGCCTGTAACACCACCACTTTTCCCTGAAGGAGGCTATTCTTGCTTCCAGGTGGTTTCCTCCCTCAAAGTTATACCATATATGCAAAGTTTCTAATTACTCCAGTGTGCTGTGTTATTTAAGAATAGAATGTCCAGGACAAAGTTGATACACAAGAGGTAGTTTTGGTTCTTCAGTTTGACTCTTTTTTGTTGCTTTGTTTGGAGTTTTTTGGGACATTGTTTTTTTCCAATCATCTGGGGAATTTGGATTAGTCAATTGCTGAAGTACAGAACAACTTTTCTAACTGCAGGAAAAGAAGGTACAAAGACCTAGGATATAAATGAGTCTTCTCCTTGGCTGTGTGCTGACCAATCAAATGTCTGTCAAAAGATAGCTTGGGGTTCACACCCAGTAAGAACCACTCTTGGTGGTCAGTACAGAGAATCTCCTCTCCCATCCAGAAACAAGGTAAGTTGTGAAACAGAAGCTTGGCAGATGTTATGTGACCCCAAACAATTCTTAGAGGGCTTTTTCTTACTACAGATAAGTTTAAACAATACCTTTCAAGTGCCTCTCTGCATTCCTGAACATCTCTGGAAGAAAGTGTCAGTTTGACAAAGCTGGAATAGGCCAGCAGGTGATCTTTCTTGATAGTTCTCCAGTTACTTTTATCAGACTCCAAGTCTTGTAAAGATTCCAGATATTCCTAAAGAAGAAAGTTCATCACAGGATAAGGAACAGTCATCCTTCCATGAAGACAAGGGCAGTACTTCTCCAAAACACACTAGTAGCATTTATAGCATAATCCAGTTTCGCAGGTGAGACCTTAATATATTCTTCAGCAGCAAAGTTCCAGGGAACTATTTGCTTGAGCAATTTTATCCCTAATGGAACTGCTGTGTCTCACTCAGCTTTTGAAGTTAGAAGCTCAATAGCTCTATAAAGCTTAATTTTAGGGAGAAAATTCCAATTAAAAAAAACCACAAGAAGTATTTTGTAATTCCACTGGTTTCAGTAGACTTGTATTTGAAGGAGTTAAATCCCTTGAGAAATAGCTGTCAGAATAAGGACACTAAGAGAAACAGACCAGGTAAAAAGATATGGAAGACTACCACAGGATCAAAATATGATTAAACACCTCAAATGTCTCTACAACACAGGAACACCATTCCAAGCTTGACTGCAAAGGTATTCTCTTCTCTGCCTCCTGACAATGGAGCACAGCATCCTTCAATCTGTTATTTGAACGGTAGAGTGCAACTAGTCTGATGTTTATGTAGACATCATCTGGTCTTGCATAAAGTTCTGCTTGAATCAAGTCAAAAAGCTGATTCCACCCATCTTCACCTTTACAATCCAGTAACTGTTCCTATTGAAACAGGAAGGCAACATATTAATATCTCATTTTCCACATCAGTCTTTAGACCACTACAGTACTAGACAACATTCCTTCCTCCACTACATAGACCACATCACTCTAGCTAGAGTACTCTTAATAGCTTTCAGGTATTACATGAAGTTTGATTAAATACTCAAGTATTTAAAAATGTTTGACTATCACAGACGAAAAATCCTCAGAAGAATTTGCCTCTTTATCAAGAGTAAGAAATGCTTCTCAAAACATTTGGTTCACTGACAGCAGACCATGCCATAGACTACCTTGCTTAAAAGAAAGCCAGACACCTTGAGACTTCAATGTGGCTGCTGCCCAGCTACACAAAATGAACATACCTGTGCAAAAGTGACATTGCATGGCAAAATATTTACATGGTATATGAGAATTACAGCATTTCTCACACTCTGCAGAAATGATCATAATATAGATTTAAAGACAAAAAAGCAGGGCAAAGCAAGAAAGTCTGAGTTCACAGATCAGCTACCTTCCTGCCGGTGACACAACGGAAAGAACAAGTGACACCTATCAAGTCTTTAACTTCTTGACTGTGATAAATAACAATTTCTCAGCATTTTGGAAGAGGATTAAACTTGAAACATTAGAAAGGGTAGGAAAGCATGCAGCTGAAGCTTCCTTTAAAACTGGACAAAAATGTCAGACTAGAAAGTGTGACATCTAATAATTTTAATATTAAAGATGCTAAAATAATTTAGCCAGGAAGTTTTTCTTGAGGTGACATGCAAAAGACACTCCAGACAGGTGCTGAAAGTGTGTTCAAGCCATTGAACAGAGGTAATTTTGAACTTACCTTCAACCTGTAAATAGCAGGGCTCCCAGGAAAGAGCTTAGCAGCTCTGTCAACCCAATACTTTGCTCTTCCATCAGTAATATCATTATTGCATAGTAACTCCGCAATCTTCAATACAAGATCTTTCTGTGTTGGGTTCAACTCCACAGAACGCTATTTTTCCCCACGCAGGCACAGGAGTCCAAAAAAAAAAAGGCAACTTTAACTTAGTATCCATGTAGAACAGGTAACAGTTACACCCCCACAGACATACCCAGCTATTCAAATTAGTAACATCTATAAATACAGAATACATAAGAAACGCCTTTCTACATCCCACCACTAGCTTACAGCCCCCAAATAGAACTGCTGAAATTCAGGAAAGCAAAAGAGAAATAATGCAAACACCATTTCCCTCTGCTCCCTCTATCATTAGCTACTGCTATACATGGACAGCAAGACTATAAGGACCTCTCGTCTAGCCAGGCATAAAAATAAAAAAAAAAAATTAAGACACCTTTTAAGAAGTGTGATAATACTTAATACATAGAGTTGTATTGGCCAGACTTCTGAGCATATCTTTCTCTCCAAAACCAGAACAAAGGCAACTCAACTGGAAATTTGACATTTATACACTTGCCTAATCAAAATTAGATTTGTCCCTCCCTTCTGCTCCTGCCCTCTTTAAAATCAACCAAACAAAAAACACAGTAAGCCTAGTCTTCGAGCAGAAACTAAACCCCAGCTGTCATCACAGTTTGCATTACAGCATTCTACAACAGTGGTCCAAGAGGCAACACATGACTTGGGGAGAATTTACTAAAAGGTAGCACAAAGATCAAGTCCAGAAGAAAAACCAAAGAAGCAACCTCAAAATATACTACAGAAGCAAGCAATATCAAGTGAAGGATCCTCTCTGCAGTACTTCATGCGCTTTCCATTGTCAAATGTGTATGACAGAGTTTTCCCAGAAGCATGTTTTCTTCTATGGGTTTGAGAATGTTCAGCCACAGAAAGGTTTTAGAAGTCCTTTTATAAAGGAATAAAGCAGAACATTAGGGGTGAATGTAGTACGTACCTTGTAACATCCAAAAGCTTTTTCTATGTTATCCTCAGCTTCATAAATTTGTCCAAGAAATCTGTGTGCTTTGGGATCTCTCTCTTGTACGTTGAGGTATGTAGATATATATCTATGAAGGGGGAAAAACTCAGTTACTTACTTGACCAGTATTTTTCACTAACACTCCCCCTCCCACCCAAGCTCTAATGGCAACTTTATCTGCCATACAGGACACACAGACATACTTTTTTCTAGATGTTTTGGCCAGACCACAGAAGTACAGACATGTTTTGTTCCAGACACTTTGTTAGGACCTTTAAGTAAGCAGCAACATGGTTTATACCTGTACAAACGCTACTTACTCACCAGCCAGTATTTCTGTTGATTAAAGAAACAGAAGCAGGTGCTTGTAGAAATGGTGAGAACTACTTAATACAACGAGCAAAAAACCAGCCAATTCAGCCAGGTAAGTTTTTTCAGTAGTACCACATAAATAATCTTCTTTTAAGTTACTGTTTTACAAAGATCTAAATAGCACTCAATGTCCACATTGACTGCTAGCTTAAAGCAGCATGACAGTCATCTTGGTTTCTCTGGTCTACTTCATATAAACATAGCTTTTCTTTTACATTTTAGAGAACAAAAAAACAAATGTCCATCAATGCATGTTACCTTTTAGCAAGTTCATATTCTTTTATTTCAAAATACAGCTTAGCAAAGAGGAATCCTTTCATCGATTTCTGAAGGAGAAAAACCATGACAAACACACTTTAGACATTCGGTACTTCAAAAGGAATTCCCTAACGAGTGACCTTTCTTTTCAGCAATGCCTAATACTCAAGTGACTGAATCTGATGCTTCATTATCAGCTCAAATCCACTCATCATATATAAGGGTTTGTTCCTGAAAGATGTAGGTTTAAGAAGGAAAAGAATAAAAGTTTTTGCTCTAAAAAGGCTACTAGGAAGAAAGAGATTACAAGAGAAGAAAACAACAAGCCTCTATACACGTGGTATTTCATATATCACTCATTAAAGAGAGTGGAAGAATAGGGTCATCTACATTTAGTTTATTCCTTTGCAATGTAGCAAGAAAAAAAGATATTCTGCAAATCAAGAGATCTGTCATTTAGCCCTACTGTAGTGTACTGTCATTAGACACTACTGTTTAAGTATACTTGAGGCAAAAGCAACTTTTGCTTAAGTCATTCTCAGTTTGGGTAAGAAATGCATTTATGCACTAGTTTATTTCTGATTAAAATAACTTTAACATACACACCCTAAGAGCAAGAGGTGAAACATCTCCAAAGCTATTTTTGGGAGGTAGAAAAAAGGAAGTAACAAAGGAGCCAAGGTGGCAGAAGCCTGACCAGGAGGAAAAGTGAAAGGAGTGAGTTAAAGAACTGACAAAGACACAAGAAAAAAGGCAGAAGTAAACCAGGCAAATATAAAGCTGAGCTTTATATATTGAGCTCTCAATAGCAGTTCAGAAACAATCCTGCTTTAGAACCAAGAAATACTGGAGCTAGTTACATCTATGATTCCAGATAAGTGTGTACATTTTGAATTCACTTGAATTCCAAGTCTCCCTCCCTCTCTCACCACTGTTATTAATGCAAAATTTTAAGAAGCAGTTAGAAATTAAAACAGGCCTCCTAGGATACCTCAAGTTTCCAGATTGTATTTTTGAAGACTTTGAAAGGGAAACACTGAAGTATGTCAGAATGGAGCTGCATTTGGCATTTTCTTTTAAACATGGATGAAAAGAAACCTCAAAATAAATGCTTTGCAGCCTTGTAAGCAGCCCCCCCCCTTAACACAAGAAAATCAGTAACATTTTCCACCAGTGACTGTGTTTATACAATTAGTTGTAAGCATGACTTATTTAAAAAAAAAAAAGCCAAACATAAAACAAGTAAATGTGCCCCAGCTCGTCTTAAGCACAACAGGAGAGGATTTCTTTTGTTGCTGAGCTCAGTAGGAATATCAAAATATTTAAAGAGCACCTATGATTCTGGGAGTCATGCCCTTGACATTGGCTGCTCTAAACAGCACCCAAAGCAATTAAACCACAGAACAACTTTGTTGCTGTTGGGAAAGAGATACAAATAATGATGATGTACACAAGGCCTGCATAAAGGCTCTACTGCATAATGCTGAGCGCAGACGTATTCACACCATACAATATAGTGTTGAATACTCTTTTAAAAAAATTATTTCAAGAGCAGTAGAACAGGATCTTTCAGGATTAAATAGCTCCCATGAATTGCATCAGACTGCTCACTGTGATCCTTCTCTAGATATAATGAAAAATGGTTAACAAGTTGGGCAGAGATCCTCATCCTTCTGGCCAGTTACTAAAATACAACAGAAAGATTATTTTTTCCCAGTTCCTCCTAATACTGCTACAAAAACAGGAACATAAATGACACAAGACATAAAGGAAAACTGAAAGTGTTCCTTGTTTCAATTCTTCTGAAAAATGTAACTCAGGAATCTTTTTCTGAGAAATGAAACTCGGGAAACACAGGAACTAAACTCTCACAAAACTGAAGAAGTTTGTACTCGGAGAACTGCTGGACTCTTTAAAACTACACTAAGGCTTACCAGTTGTGAAATACAGCTGCACAGCTCTAGTAAACCACTGCTCCCAGTTAGGGAAAGCATAGGAGGTTCCAGTACGTGAACCTCCTTAGCTCTTCATCAGCTTCCCCTACCTCACTCGATTTACAGAGACCCTGTGTAATTACGGGCTCAGAAATACTCCCAGAGACACCGTAACTCACAGGATATCAGAATAGTCAGTAATGGAAGAGAGCTCTAGAGATTATCTAGTCCAACACCCTGCCATGACTCGGTCACCTAGGGCAGGTGATATAGGCGCGTCCAGGTGGGGTCGGAGTGTCTCCAGAAAGACATCTCTCCAGAGAGGAACCCTTTTTCCTCTTACCGCCACGGACAAGGACGGGCCAAGCAGACTAAACCCCAGCTCGGAGGCGCCGGGCTGGGCGCGGGGAGACCGCAGAGAGCAACCGCCCCCCGGCCCGGCAGCGCAGGG
>VYXF01007307.1:1256087-1297257 GCA_013397295.1 Polioptila caerulea
TACGTATGTGTGCATATATATTTAGGTAACAAATTTTTACCTAAACCTACGGAAGAGTTCTGGCACCCTCACCATAAGAAGGACGTGGAACTGCTGGAGCAAGTCCAGAGGAGAGACACGAAGTTGACAGGAGGACTGGAGCGTGAGGAAGCCGGGGCTGTGCGGGCTGGAGAAGAGAAGGTTCCATGGAGAGAGACCTCAGGGCAACCTTGGAGTGTGTGAGGGGCCTGCAGGGGAGCAGGAGGGGGACTCTGTCTGGAACTGTGGTGATAGGACAAGGGGTAATGGGTACAATTAAAAGAGGGACAATTTAGGTTAGGTACAAGGAATAAATTGTTCACTGTGATGGGAGTGAGGCACTGCACAGGTTGCCCGGAGAGGTTGTGGGTGCCCCATCCCAGGTGTTTTTCAAGGCTTGGTTGGATGGAGCTCTGAGCAATCTGGCCTAGTGGGAAGTGTCCCCCGTGGCAGAGGCTTGGGACTAGATCTTTAAGGTTCCTTCCAACCCGTAATAGTCTATGATTCTATATTTCATGGTTCAGAGCAACTATAAATTTAATCTACCAGCAAGAGAACCTTCTTACTGAGATCCAATGCTCTAGAAAATAAGTCTCCAAATATTGTAGCAGTTGTGGTGAGAAACCTTTTTTTTCCAGGCACAGTGGATAGTACAATTAAACAATTAAGCTCTAAAACACAGCTGGGAACATGGACTAAAAGATGGATGGGAACATGGACTAAAAGATGGACCAGCAGCCCTCAAGGCAGGACAGATTTGCAAGTTGTAGTTTTACAGGTTTGGTGGCTTGAGGATGAGCCCTGTGGTGAAATTCCCAGCATGAAGCCTCAGATTCTACTCACTGGAATTAGCCATCTTTCCTGCCAGTTCAGATGCTTTGGTCAAAATGAGGCTACTGGGCCATGTCTCTGAAGAAGTGTAATTAAAAATTTCTCCTGTTCTCAATCTCAAACAACTCATTGACAGTCACAGGGTTCCTGCTACACCTAAAATATACTGACAGCCCCACAGCTCTTACCTTCTTTGCAAGAAAAATAAGGAAACATAGCCAACTTTTTCTTTAAGACCAGCAACATCCATGTAAGACTGACTGAAAGAATTAATCCTCTCTTTTATTCTTTCTTCTATTAATGGTGATTTATTTAGACATTGGATTTAATTCCACAGCAAAAAAAAATCTTTTTCTTTTTTCTCTGTACTTTTAATGGTGTGCCTGCAGATGGGATTATCAAACAAGGTATTATCTTCACCTGCCAGGCTAAGTAATAGAAGTGTTGGTGCAGGTGCAGAGCAGAACATCGGAGTTTACTTGACTCACTGGAGAACATTACTGTGCTTCAGCTGATGGGGAGGCATGGGAAATTGCCTTCACGCAGACCAGGTCCAGTACTTGTCACGGGTCACTGTCTCAGCCGTCGCTGTGGCGGGGGCAGCCCCTGTGTTGTCCCTGGTGGTCACAGGACAGCTCTGACCCGGGAGCTGTCCCCGCAGCCTGACCGTGCTCAGCGCAGCTCGCTGCCCGCCCACTGCGGCTGAGACAGGAGGTGCCACTGCTGGCACCAGAAAGGCTTCAGGCTCAGCATCCCCTGCGCTTTCTGGAGTGCTCCCTACTGTCAGCCTAACCAGGCTTTCTACAGGAACCTCTCTTGCCCATGCATAATTGATCCGTGCAGCAGAAAGGGACAAAGCTTCTGAGGCATCTGTTCCCAAATCCCAGGATTCCTTGACAGACATTATAGGGGTCACGGCTAGGCTCTGCCTCTTTTAGGAAAGTATGTGCAGCTACACAAAAATATTTATAATACTTTGGGTCAGGAAGTGAGCTTCAACACCAGACATGTAATAGTCCAGGCTGCCTAATTGCTAGCTTGCTCCCTGGCTATGCTTTGAACTGCTTTTAACTAATCCTCTTTGTTACAATGTCCAGAGGTGTTATACCAATGACAGTTCATGCCAAGAGAGCAGTATGGATGTGGGGAACTCTCCAGTTGAGGTAGGACTCCAGTAATAGTATTTTCACCATGAGGGTGATGAAGCACTGGAACACACTATCCACAAAGGCCTCTGAAATCCCCTTTCATGGTGATGTTCACAGTTTTGCCAAGCAAGACCTTCTGCACTGATGCAACTCTGAAGTCAGACCAATTCAGAAAATATTCAGAAGAACCAAGCTATTCTTAATGAAACAAACTGTGGTTTCTTTTATGAACCTTAGAACTACATACAGACATTTGCCTTTAGGAAAGGCATATATCTCCTTTAAATAAGGATAATAAGGAAGTATTTACAGAGTCACAGGTAAAAGCTCAGGGATCCAAGAGAGCCCAACTGCTTTTCCCACCCATCTCAAGCGTTTATTTCAGAGGCAATACAAGGTTTCATAACATGGCCTTTATTGATGACACAGGAAAGCAGATGTTTTAAAGTAACTAATTTTTCATAAACAGGAAAGAAAGTTTTACTTCCTTCTACATAATTACATATGATCTGTTTAAGTCACTAATGTACAAAAATAAAAAAAAATGTTTGTATACTTCGTACCATCAAGAAGACCTAAGTAGCTTTATTTTCTATAAGAAAGGGAAAAACAAAACAAATTGGCATGAACAGAACTCAATAGTATATAAAACAATTACTTGTATGTTATAAAGAATTTTGATTATTTGTAAGCTCAGTCCTTGAGGATGGCTAAAGAAGTAGATCCTAGCAGGATCAAACCTTGCATATTTACACTCAGAGGTGTAAAAGTAATATTGCCAGTTAATTGAAATACACATTTTCAGTATTGTTCTGAAAATCAATGAAGTCTAGAAGCTAAATTTTAAATGCAGATGTTCACATTTCAAATAAAATACTTCTTGCATCCTGTATAATTAAGGCAAAGTATGTTATCTTTTGAAAATACCTTCTATATAGTTTCTGCATAAAAATATGAAATAAAATATAAAACTATATATATTTAATGGTACACTGTTATGTATGGTCCAGCAGAATAAGGCACAAAAAGTAAATAGAATGCAAAAGCATATATAGAAGTTAATGTGTTATTTTAAGTGGAATATAGCAAAATTCAAGTAGTTCTGAGTATGCTCATTTCTTGCAATAGGAATACATTTTTTATATAAGTATCTCATGCTAAGTCTGATGTAGAAACATTCATCATGTAAGCATAATTTTTATAATTTTATGTATGTCATTTGTACAGTGGCTATATTTAGAAATCTGATAGTTTTCAAACCATCTGAAACAAGACTCCTTAATGAAACCACTTGGCCTGAAATCCAAGTGTGAATCTTAACATGAGGCAAAGTATACTGGTTTCCTGCCCAAATCACTTGAGCTGGGCAAGTTTTGTCTGCATGCTTAATGCGCAGGTTAATATTTTCTCTAAAATAAATGACAATACACGTCCCTAAAGTTGGGCACGTTTGCAAAGTTTGTTTTCACAGGTGGTGTTCAAGCAAATTTTTCAAGCAAATTTTCTCTCTCTGAAGAGTTCCACGGAGAATTAGTGTACAGAATGGGCCACCTGCATCAGTACAATGGCATAATTGGTCAGAAACCTTTCAGGTGAGCTGGTATTTATTTTGGAAGTATGGGCTGTTTGTCAACAAGTAAGCATACATGTATAGAGAACAGAGAATATATTTTGGGTTGATAGGAGGCATGCATCAGCATTTGTTGTCTGACTGCAGCCTCAAAGCAGCAACTCCCCCCTCCCCCCCAAGTAGATCTCTAAGATTTTCACAAAGGAAGAGTAGAGCAGATGACGTCTTTATTTCCTTCCCAAAGTTTCAGCTAATTTCTTCAGTCTTTTCTTCAGCTCTAGAGGAAACTTCTCGTAACATTTTTTGCAGACAGGCTTCATATCAAACTCAACAAATTTATTCCTAAAACAACAAAGCAAAATAAACAAAGTTTTAACAGCTGAGATAGTGAAAAAAAGAATAAAAAAAAAATCTCCCATTAAATGTGCACAAGCAAAAAATGAACCCCCCCAATTCATATAAATATGTTAAATTACTTTAACAAGTTATATACACTGTAGACAGTGATTACAATACCCTGTTGAGTAAGTTATGCAGACTTTACCCAAAAGCCCATATTTATTAACTGTGAGATTTAGAAAGCCTTTCAAACCTAATTGTGGACTAAACATGATAATGGAGTAACAAGTTAGCATTTCAAGTTGCAGTTGCGTGACAGATTTTGGTTTTGACTGCCATAAGTTCATGCAAAAGTGCAAAAAAAAGCATCCTTAGGACTAACCAAAGAAGAAAGGAGCAGAGGTGGTGGTGAGAAGGAAAAGAAGTTTACAAGCAGATTGGCTTTTTCTTTTTCTGCTTCTCTTTATCCTTTGCTTCACGTTCCCGTTTGGCAAGTCGTCGCTTAAATTCATCTGGCATTTTCTCATAACAGTGTTTGCAGACAGGTTTTAGATCAATTTCAACAAACTTATCCCTTTAGAGTTAAACAAGAAAAAATAAAGGATGGAAAAGGAGAACAGTTAGGAAGACTAACTGAAGGAAGACCTGAAGAGACAGCTGAAAGAGATGGAAAGTACTAAGTGGAGCAAGAGGAAGAAAGAGGCACTTATTTCCTCGATGCTGCTTACATGTTTTTCATACAGTAACAGCTGCACTATAGCAACATCTACACTTTGAAGAGAACCACTGATGAGTGTTGAAGACATCACACTTATCCATAAACTTACTTGAGGGTTAACTTAGTGTTGCAAGTTGAACAAGCGAAACAGTTCACACACCATGCCTTATTCAGAGCAGACACAACTAGGGAGATGGGAAAAAAGAAATCATTAGCCTTACCAATAAAAACAAAAGTGATTACAAAAATTTTAGGCTTACATATTCATGAGGTGTGAAGAACAGTCATTGATTCTTGTATCAAGTATTACTGACAGTAGCAATAACATGGCCAGACTGGTGAGGCACATTCTAGAGCGTAATGAAGCAGGATTGTGAAGCAGTGATATAGCTGTCTCTGAGGCAAGACCAGCTTAACCTATTTCTGCCTCCTGTTTTTTGCTTCCACTTCATCTCACATCCAGCCGATCTCAGGCAATGGTTCTGTGAGGCCAGGTTCCAACCTAATCAGGAAATGCTTCCAGCTGAAGAGCAATCCAGCACAATAGTGTTTATGTTTTCATTCAGTTTCATTTCTCAGATGCAGTTCAGACTGCACTGCAATGAACAGTTGCACTTGCCCAGCTGAAAAAAATAATGTGAAGCCAGCATCCAGACACTGCTGGTAAATCAGCACTACCAAGGTGAAAAAAAAATTGACTCTTTTTAGTCTTTGCTTTGAAGAGAAAGTAACTATTTCCCATTTGTTCTGTAGGTAAATCTAGTTCCTGTTCTTTCTCTCTTTCAGTACAGCTTTCCAGTTTTCCCTGCCAAAAGTTTCCTAAGTTAGAGAATGTGGGACAATATTTTTCTTATAATGTTTCTCTCACTCGATCTCTCAATGTTTTTCTCTCAGTGTTTCATCAACCACAAGGAGAACCAAAGCATTGTCATGCAGAGGGTTTTTTCTGCACTATGGGGCAAGCATATCCTCAGATTCATAGTTATTCCACTACTTTCCAGAATAATACTAGACAGGTGAAAGTCTTTGCTCCCAAGAAACCTCAGTAATGCAGTCATAGAAAAACCCTCCTGAAAAAATGCTGCTACGGGTATTTGTTTCACCCAACAGAGAACAATACTGGATGCCAGATTTGTGACACCTGACTCAAAATCGGTGTGCAGAAATGAAAGAAGAAATGCAACTCAAGACATACACTGAAAATAAAGAAATTAGTGTATACTGTAGTTATCAGGAAAGTTCAATTTCTGCTCATTCTAGTAGAATTTTCCTGAAAATGAGGACTCTTTCCTCCTAAAGCATTTTGGATTGTCATTCTGCAGGCATAGTGCAGTCCAGGAAATGTAGGGAGAGCACCTCTACAGAATGTACGTCCTACTCTATAGTTACATGACTATAAACTAGTTTATGTCTCTTTTTAAATGTTAGAAACTTCCTCCCACTTTGCTAATGCCTTTGGCTTAGGTGAGGCTAACACAGTATTTACTTCGGATGGGGTAAATAGGCACAAAATGTCACATTATTTCAGGTAGAATAATTTGCTTTTGGCATTTTATCAGAGCTAGTTAACAAAAAAAAGCCCTCAAACCCTTCTTCCAAAAAACCCAATCAAACAGTAACAAAACAAAAAAAGTACTTGCAGTTCTGCCTTTACAGGCCATATATTTCCAAGTATGATCATTCCTAGTTTTGTGACATTATCATAAGCCTAGATTTTCAAAAGACAGGTGCTTGCAATAGAGAGGTAAATATCTCCAGGATTCAAATGGACATAATGGAAACAAGGAATTTTAAAAGAATTTCTAATAGTGCCCACCTATGTCTTTCAGTATCTAAATATTTTTTTTCAAATTAGGCTCATAATCCACAGATTCACTTGTGGAGATACTTACATGCTCCTTTTCACCCTTGCATGTGTTCTTTTTTGAAGGTGGTGTGGCAGGCAGCCACTTCTGAGCATCTTCTAGCTTGCCTGGCCTCTGCATGTCACTAAGGGGTTTCACAGTGCTCTTTGGCCATGGGGTCTTCTGCCATCATGAAATGATGGTAGGTTTTGCTACCATTTCGTCTCTGACTAATCAGCTATAATTTAATTTCTGGTCAAGAGAACATCTGTTTTTGTTGTAATGAAAACCAGGCTGCTTCCCCCTTACTTTCACTTTTAAAGAGAGCTTCCATCAAAAAGGAACATTAAGGAAAAAGAAAAGTGCTTACCATCTCCTTCAATCACACGATTGCAATGGAAACAAACATCACCAAACAGCTAAAGAGGAAAGAGAAGTAATCCATTTTTAATATAATGATTTTATTAAGGGTAAATTATCAAACTAGCAAAATAACTATTTCAGCTGATGGGCACAATTGCATTCCTGTTTATTCCAGTGAAATAAAGAGAATGCTGACAACTCTGGTTTGGTTTTCAAAGTACATTTTGCATCATCTCATCACAGAAAGAGTCTTGATAATATTAAGATGAAAATATTTATCTACCTTTGAGTCTCTATAAGTATGATTTTGTTTTGTTTCAAGATTTCTCTAATCCTGAAGATTTGAAATACAGCAGTTGGTGTCATTTACATATTGTTACTAACAAGAAAATATAACATTTGGACTTCCAGGCATGACTAAAACAATGTATTACTGTAACTGTAAGAAAATTTTATCTTTATTAAAAAAAAAAAAAAAAGGGAAAAATTCAGACAAAAAATATTCTTTTTCCAGGCTTAACGTTTGTCCACAATATAACCTAGGAAAAGACATCCACTCTACATACAGCTCTTGTCTGGTGTATGGACTTGGCCCATCCCAGCTGCAACACTATTGCCATGAACATCACAGCATTTAGAGTATGCAAGAGTGCCAGTACCAATCATCTGCCCTTCATCACTAATGACCAATAAAGAATCCATCTGTAATTAACAGATGCCCCACAACTCCCAAGTGTACCCCCTCCTCATGTATTTATGCCAGCAAGGAATGTGAATGTGGTGCAACACAGATGGCTTCCAAAGAAAAATGTGTCTGTGCATCATGGGGCTGGACTCCCCATGCAAGGGCGTCTGGAGAGGGGTGCTACTGCCACATGCACCTTCTACATAAATGCAAGTGGTCACTAGAGGGTGTCTTCTGACAAACTTAGTCTGGGAAGGGTTTAGCAACCTAATGACTGAGCAGCAGCATACGCCTACACACAGTGTCTTAGAGCAGCAGCTGCAGGGAAACCCACGCCACTCTCTGGGGCCTCCAAACGCCGTGAGTGAGTGGCAAATCTTCTTTAACTTCTTAGGAGAGATTAGTGGTCATTAGCTGCACAGACACAGCAAAGCCCCATAACAGCTCTACTCAAGTGCCACTAAGCTTGAAGAACATCTTGATACAGATTGTCCCGGCCAGCCTTTGTGAAATAACTGCAGTTTTCTTTTTTAATGCCACACAGATGAATAGGTAAACCTGTATAAACTAAATACAACAGAACATATGTCCATTACACCCAGAGGTGCCTTTAACAAAACAGAAGAATGTCCATGGTTTTCCATCTCTAGCTAATAAAACCAATTTGTGAGTTTACCAATATATGCGATTTTAAAAAATATGCAACCTTACCTGATTGTAGTGGGTTTCACAATATGCCAAGCCTTTTCTCTCATAGTGACGATGACCCAGGAATGGCTTTTCACATTTTGCACAAACAAAATGCTACAAGGAAAATGACAATACATTTTTTTATCTTTTGGAAGAAATGTTATTTTTTCTGGAAAGCAAACTAAACCATGTCTACTACTTGAACATGGCTGAAGTCTACTGAGCCATCTTGAGAAATAGAGTTTAAACTTTTGTTTCTACATTTAGACCATTAAAATAATATTTCTTTTAATGTCTTCAACATTTCAATCCAAAAGTTACAAAACAAAATCAAGCAATGGATTCTCAATTTTTATCAACGAATAGAATTAAGAGTTATTAAACATTTTGAATTATCATTTTACCCTGGTGAAGAAAGCATTTTCTAGAGGAGATTTTCAAAACAACAGAAGGAATAAACAATTTATCTAATTAAAATGGAAGATGTGGAACTAAATCTTGTATGTGGCCTTGAAATCTGAATGCTCACGTGAACTAAAGAGATTAAATTAAAGAACTATGTACTTAAGGGTATTATGATGCTTAGTAACATGGTTGCCACAGATATAACTGCCTTTCCACATGTACTGCTTTGAGCTCTGAAATTTTATTTTGTAAGCACCTTGCCAGGCTTTCTTTGATTACTGATTTTAGTTCCACAGTCAAAGCTCTCTCTGTAAGGTGGCAAGTAACTCCTATTTCACAGTGGAAGACCGGTCACAATAAGGTTGAAGAGGGATTTGGAGAGGGCTTTTATAATCGTTGCTGCAAACTTTGAGAATCCTTTCATTGAAATTGATCAGCAAAATCACAGATAAATATGCTAAGGTTTACATTTGTAAGACAGATAGCATAGCATCTGATGTTTACCTCCACATGCCATTGTTTGCCCATAGCATTCACCACACGGCCTTCAATTGGTCTCCTACATGCCCCACAGATGGGGACACCCATTTTGTCATGGCAGGGTAAGCAGTAGAGTTCTCCTTTCAGCTCACGAGCATCAGCAGTAAGTTCCTTCCTGTTCAGAAGTTAATGAATTGAGAGCATGAATAAAGACACTCAAAAATGTCAACTCTTGAGAGTTTCTACTCTCAAGCAAAAAGTAAAGTGAAAAAAAGAATTAGCATTTGCTTTAGAAATTATATTTATACTACAGTAATGCAGTAGCATCAAATATGAAATAGTTCAACACAGGTCACAGTAAGCTGAGAACAGGCTGCAAAGCAAGGTGCACCAAGTTTCTCTGGAAACAGCTGCTGAGCTATTGTCATTCTGCTTAAGCAGCACAAGTCTCTGTGTGAAGGCTGCATATGTTTGGTTTATATTCTGGCACTTATCACCAGTTTATTTTAGATTTACATAACTGCAACTGAAAGTAAAATGTAATCCTCTACATCTAGTTACATTTTCTTTGCATCAAACTTCAGAGAGAGTACAGACCTGCATGAGGTAGGCTTATTCATTTCCCATTGCAGAATCTTAGAAACTCTTACTTTTTAGTAATTTGCATGGTTAGATAATGAGAACAGTTAAACCCTAAAAGTGATCATTATCACAAATACTCTCAACAGGTTGCCACTGATATAACACTACATACTCTTATACAAATCAGCCTTTGCTTTGGCACTGAAATAGTAGCTTCCTTTGCAGCAGAAATAAAGAATCCATGCTATGTTCTGCAATGCTCCATGCTCCAATGCTCATCCTACATCTCTGCATCAGTGCAGGATGCAGAAATGCACAGTTTCATGAACTGCAATTGCAGAAGATGATAAAATGGGATGAGAGAAGGCTTCTAAAAAAGGCAAGCTTTAAAAAGAGAGAACAAAGTTTGGATGCTGGTGAACAAAAAAAATCTTAGGCAAGACAGTAATTCAAGCAACAAAAGAGAAGCACTTCTCTTCCCCTCCTAACAGAATAGTGAGCTATCATTTCCCTGCTATAGAAATGGCATCTGTGTCAATACTTTGTATTTGGTAAGGTACCCCCTTGTCCTGCAGAGTCCAATCTTTCTTTAGTCCCCAGCAGATCAGCTGTTGTTTGAACACCACCGAGCCAAAAGCAGTAACACACATCTGGCCACAAGACATCCAAACCCTACCCCCTCTTGTCAGTTGTACAGGACAAGTTTTCACTTCAAGTTGGTGAAGCAAATAAGCCCAGAATTAGTTTCCCTTTGCAGAACTCAGGTTACCCGCAGTTTGCACAGTTGAAATGATCAGGGTGATAAGGATCGTTTTTGAATATGAGAGGCTGTTCATCAATAATGGCATGACACTTCTGACAAATGTACTTTCCCAGGCCTCTGGCTTTTTCCTTGTTATGGCAAGGACGGCAAAGATGTCTGAAATGGCATAAAAAAAAGGAGGTAAGTATTGTTACCACGTACTACAGCGCAAAATATAAACCAAAAATCTCTCAGAACCCCATTTCAATCAGCTCTTTTTTGAGTCTTGTTAAAACAACTTCCTTGCTAAGGCAAACCAAGTTCAAAACACCAAAATGACTGCCCAGGTTCAGGGTGATCATTTAATTTTCTGTGACCACAGAAGTATCATTTCTTCAGCTCAGATGAGTTAAAGCTGTGTTGAAACACAGAAAACAAAGTTTCTTGCTGATTAATGTTTCACTTCCAAAATCTTAAAAATTTAGATTGGAAGCTATATGAGCACACAAGTCCTACTTCTGTAGACAATTCTGTATAATGTATTATACATAAAAAGGCAATGGCCATATAATCCACTTGTAAAACATTCTTTTGATCACAGCTGGCAAAAATGCTGTAAAGGGTCCTACTGAACATTAAGCAATTTTTAATAAATATGGTACCAAAGTAGACCAAAATCGGAGGACAAAGTTGTAAAAAGAAAGTAAACATAAAAAAAAAAAAAAAGACAATGCTTCTGTATCTGAATGTCTCCTCTCTCACTATGTATAACAATAACCCCAAAAGGTCACTGGGTAAAGAAAATGTTTGCCATGAAACTTAGTGTTGAAGCAGGCAAAATGTTACTTTTTAAAGATACCCATTCTTGGTTTTGTGATGAATGATTAGACCTTTTTATCACAGAAAACACTTCAGTTGCTCCATCAAAGCTGGAAAGTTTCAGGAACCAAAACCTCTCAGTCCTGCTATCAGTTCATTTCATTTATGATCAGATAACAGAAGGAAGGGTGGAGATTTACCTGCCAGCATTCTTGACAAATCCAATATCAGCCAATACTATGTCACAGATATCACAGCAGAAGCACTCTGGATGCCAGCTATTGTTCATGGCTTTAATAACACGACCAATAATGAACTCACCTGTAAGAAGCACAATACCAGGATGTAAAACACCATACTAGATAAATTTAAAAGTAACTCACAAGTGAATCACTACAATGACTACAATCATAATTCCTTTCCTTACCCCAAACTCTGGTAGGAAATATTGCTTTCAATATTGCAGTTCTGATTCCAAACCCTTTGCTTGTTGTTTTTTTGTTACACTTTAAAAGAAAACATTTTTGTTGATGGAGGACCTTCTGCTATTTACATACAAGTCACTCTACAGGCACACTCCACCTTCTCTCTGCAATAATCCTATTTTGGTCCCTTCACTTGTTTTACTTATCTGTTCTCAAGCTGTTTAAAGATTTATGGAGTACTTAATATAATAAGGGCTTTCTTGTGTCCTAATCATCTTTCTCCTTCTTTTCTTTAAGACTATGACAATTTTAACTTGCCACATACAAAACAGAGGTTTCTACTCCACTAGGACCAAGCCTTGAAGGAATTCTATACTCAAGGCACAACAGAACTGAGCTTGGGTGGCTGTGGACCTCCTGCAAAAAAAATCCCATGGAGTCCAAATGCCAAGGTGCAGTGAAGCTGCAGATCAGTCAATCCAACACACACAACTTCTGACCTACCACAAGGAGTCCTGTCCAATAAGGCATTAAAAAATAATGTTCTGCATGCACAGTGTGACTGTACTGCACAGGCAGTGGAGTGATGTCCATCACATGTGACTCAGTTGTTCTCCATGCTGATGGACAGCGTAGCCAGGGTCTCTGAGCAGAGCAGAATGTGTTGGGAGCTCAGCTTCCCAGTGCTGTCAGAGGCTGAGTTCTGGCTTTGGAGAACAACTCCAAGAGCTGCCAAAGGGGAGCAATCAGGCAGGTAACCACTGTGGATGGTAACATCCAGCATGTGATTGTAGCATTCCCATGAAGTCATGGCTTTTGAAGAACAAAATCCGATGGACTCCAGACATGTCAGGAATGCTCAAGGCCTCATCGACAGCAGCTCCATTGACTTCGTATTCATTAAGTACAAGCAGTGGAAAAGCCCGGCTCTGGGTGGGCCCTTGATGAGGTTTTAAGGGAGCTGGCAATACCAGGAGAGAGGATAGGAGAAGGTGGAGCTGTGCCAACTGTGCAGGAGATATCCTGAAGATAGGCAGCATAGCTCCTATCAAATTGCCACCAACTCTTTTCTTCCTCTTTGCCTGCTTGTTCACATCTGCAGTCTTAAATTCATAGTTCCATAGCATCTGCTTCCCTCTCCCTTGGTGTTCAACTCCTCCCTCCACAAGAGGCAAGGTCTCAGTGAGATAAATTAAAGCTTTAGCACCTTGCCAAAGGTGCCAAAGAAACACAAGGGCTTCCAGAGCAGTTAGGGAATAGTCAAGTAATGACTTCCCAGCTTGGGCCAAGCAAAACGTGTCAAACACAGGGGAAAAGAAACCATGCAAGTGACACAGTGCAGCAGACACACAAGCATCTATATCAACAGTGGCAAATAAAAAGCAGCCCTCAGTATCATGTAGGATGGACATTAGGCACTGAAGCCTGAAAGGTATTTGTTTCAAAAAAACCAGTGGGGGCCCAGCTGACTATCACTTGATTCTAACACTAGATGATGAAGATTGTCTCAGCTTCTGTGAAGTAGGACAGCACAAGTGGGTTACAAGAGTCAAAGCAGATTACAGAACCTTGTTGCAGGGTTTCAGCTACATGAGAAGGGACAAATGTCAACACAAAGAGATGTACAGATATAAATAATCAGGAGTCATGAATGGTGTATACAATCCGGAGTTTATGAGTGGTCTCTTAATTGGATCATTGGCTCAATAGCTAAATTACTTACTAAAATAATGCAAATTTTATTTTTAAATCCTACTGGTTTATGATCTTTAGAAAAAGCAACTCCTGAGTTTCTCTGAAGTCTAGCTCATTCCTGAAGTTTGGATGCTCAGCTGAACATGAGCACCTCCCAGAGCACTGATACAAGGGCAGCACATCTTCCCCCAGTGACACTCCCATTTGTGATCAGTGTGAAGTATTTCACCCTAAGTTAAAACTTACCACATTGATGGCAGCAAGGGGCAAAAAGCATTTGAAAATCATGTTCACAGTACTTCCTCCCTTCAAACTGCAAACAGAAAAAGATCTGAGCATTAGAGGGATGAGGAAGGTGCACTTAACATAAATGCTGTAACAGCCTGGTGTGTTTCCAGATACAATTAGGTAGTAAAACAGGAGGGGCTGAGCAAAAAAACCATACCATGAGCTACATGTGCTAGGCATTACATCCAGCCACCTTAATTCACCTCCTAGTTAGCATGTGTTAATAGCACACCATTTCTCCAGTACTGCTGAGAGTGTAAGCCATTTTCTGTCACCCATTTACATCACAAGAGACGTCTGAATTTTGACAGACTACTGAAACTGAAGCAACCAAGCACATTCTGAGCAGGAAATTAGCTAACAAACAGCCTTGGCCAGCAGGAAGGGAGAAGCATTCTTCCCAAACCTATTTGATGTCTTCCTCACTCTACATTTCCTGCCAGAATGACCCAGCATACCAGAGGAAGTACATATGGTGGAGGCTGGGATAGGAAGAACACCCAGGGGCAGAAATCTTTGCAATTTATGGAGCAGTTCAGCCAAAGTCTGAAGGGAAAAAAGCCTTTTCCTTCATGATGCTTATTTCATAGAGTCATAAAACCATTCATGTTGGGAAAGACTTTTAAGATAATGAAGTCCAAATATAAAGGAGAAAAGTTCACTACACCCATCAAATTAAATTGATTTCAAGGATTTGAATTTTACCACAGTTTAGGTAAGTTCAGCTACAGTTCAAGCTCTCATTGAAAAAAAATCCAAAAACATATGGAATAAAAAGATTCAACAGCACTGCATTAGTTGCTTAGCCAAAGAATATGTAAAAACACGTAGGCAAATATGTGCTGAAATGAAGGGAAATGTTTAGATACCTTCAGGCACCATTATTATTAGACACAAATGCCAATGAGCATGTCAAAGCCAGGTAGACAATATTAGGTATGCTATAAAATGTTTGGATTTGAATGCCTCTGTTTAAACAGTGGAACAAGGAGGACAGCAGGAAACCTCGCTCCTTTCTTTTTACTGGGCCTAGGACAAAACCAAGTGAATAGCATAAAATACTACCCACACAGTAAGGTTTTGTGCATGGACAGAAAATACAGAAATGTGTTTCAAGATTACCTGTTGTATAATATTAAATGACAAGGATCAAATACAATATAAATAAAATAAATACTCTTGCAACTGGCTGGATGGGGATCTAATAAAACATTTCCCTAAAATTTTATTGTTAGAAAATTCCTGTGCCCAGTCTGACTTGCCCCTATTAGGAATAGAAAGACATTAACTCAGTACAGACCTCAGAAGTCTGCCAGAAATTTATCAAGTGCTATTCCAGTAGTACTTGATAGTAGTTCCAGTACTATTATAGTAATTGAGAGGTACAGGGCTATTACTTTCTCAAGGAGTAATGGAAATTACTGGTTCATTGTGAATTGTGCTTGCTTCCTGCAGGATAAAATCCTTTCCAAACTGAAAAAAAAATGGAAAGCTTCCTGTTCTGTGTAAACAGGTGGTCCAATGGGGGTTGCTTAGGTTTGCTTGGATTTCAAAGCCACCACATGTTGATCTGAACAGACCAAACAGGTTTTCTTCCCCTCTTGTTTGTGTCAGGCAGGTTGGTTTCCATTCAGTCTTGTTTATATTTTCAATCTCTCTGCTCCTTTGTGCTGCCCTTTGTGGATGACCCAGCAGATATTGACAAAGAAAGCCTTGAACTTCTGTAACAAATCTTACAGTACATAGTTCAAAAGCAAGGTTATTTCACTGTTGTATGCTGAAGGTCCATGAGGTAAATGGCTCTGCATAAAACATCTCACTGTGAAATGACTCCCAGCTTACCTGCAGGTTTTTAGCTAACTTAAGTGGAAAGTCATGCACGACAACTGGGACTTTAGAGATTGTCTCTCTAAGGCAGCTTTTGGCAAAAACCATTTTAAGAAAACACTCGAGGTACAACTGGAATAGAAACAAACATGGCCATCTGTTCTGCCATTGGTATAGGACTGTGCACTGCTACCTGTAGAGGAACTCTACTACAGCAGCTCTAGGGAATATACACCTGCCAGGAGTGGAGTAGAAGCAGACCACAATTGCTACCACTTCACACCTAACAGCCAAGAAAGGAGTTTGGTAACTCTACTGGAATGTGGTGCGCCAATTTTTGTTTAGATTGAGTGCCTAAAAGCTTGCTAAAATGATGTTACTGAGAGAACTGGAACACAAATCAAATATACTGTACCCACAGTTTCTGTGCAACATTAGGCACACGGCTCTCAGGAATCCAAACTGTGATTTCTAACACAGGCTCAAGAGGGCATCCACAAAACCCCTGCTGTGCTGTGCAGACTCTAAGCAGTGGATGGGCACCACTTGTGCCTGTGAGCAGCTTGGCTCCAGTGCCAGCCCACAGCGAGCTGTGCTGATCAGGGTGCCTGCAAGGCAGCCCACAGGTAAGTCCTGCAGCACAGGAGACCTGACCAGTTCCACCCCCACCCGTGGAACACAGCGTTTGACGGCAAGTGTGATAAGCAGCTTAATGACTAACTGGGAGAACCCTGCAAGGCTTGCAATAGGCAGGGGAACAATATTTGTCTTCCTAATTGCTAAAAGCTGTAAATCATTTCCAAGAAATACTAGCTTAGCTAAACCAGGCACAGAATAAACACAAGCTCACGCTGGGCAACCAACAATGCCTCCGTTTACCATGGGAACCTGCTCAGAAAAACACATTACCTGGCCAGACCTCCAAACACATCCATCCTCTCAAAGACTGCATTAAGCCAGTCTGAGGGAGATGTCCTTTCTGCCCATCTTCCCCAGTCACTGCTTTTTTTTACAGTGATACATGTTATCTCAAGTCCCCCGAGCACTGTCAGCCACTCCTCAGCATTCACAAACCTAAGCCCATCTTCTACCTGCTCAGGGCTTTCCTTCCTCTCACAGAATGGGTCACGTTGGAGGTGGGGTCATCTGGTCCAATCTCCCTGCTCATGCAAGGTCATCCTAGAACACACTGCACAGAATTGCATCCAGATGATTCTTGAGTTTCTCCAGTGAGGGAGACTTCACAACCTCTTTGGGCAACTTGTACCAGTGCACAGGAAAGAAGCTCTTCCCCATGATCAGGTGGAACTTCCTGTGCATCAGTTTCTGCCCATTATCTCCTGTGCTATTGTTTGGCACCACCAAGCAGAGCCTGGCTCCCTCCTCTGACACCTTCCCTTCAGATAATGATATATATTGATGAGATCCTCCCAGTTATCTCTTCTTGAGTCTGAACAGGCCCAGCTCCCACAGCCTATCCAATGTTATTTGACCTCTGTAATAGTTGTGGCAAGAAGTGTCTATCCTTAACTGAAACTTTCCACTTTCTATGTAACACTTCTTAGGCTACCCAGCCTGAAAATAACCTCTAGCAACATTAGCCTAAACATGTTTCGCACACAGTGTTATTTTAATTCAATGGACAATCTACTGGCACTCACTTCTGACTTTCTGTTTCAGTAAGAGAGTGCTCAGAGACCAATCATCATTAATATGAACGTTAACAAGGCAGCAGTGGAAAGCAAAATGCCTATATATAAATCCAGTATATCTAAGCCCCACTAGGATACTTGCCTCTGCCACTGAGATTAAGGTATGGCCAACCATGAGCAATAGAGAGAGATTGTAACATTCCTGAACTAGGTCCAAAAGTAGGACTTTCTTTCTGCTGTAGTCTCCCCTAGAAGATTGAGGCTGCCTAGAGGACAATTTCCAAACTTTTATCTTTAAGGACCATTCAACTTTCTGAAAGAGGTCCCTGGAATGTCTCATAGTTTTTTGAGTTAGAAAGAGAATGAATAAAGTATTCATTATTTAGAGAAAATACATTTAATTGGTTTAAGACAAATTTATTAACATAATTACAAATATTTTAGTTTTGAAACGTTAATATCACTTTACATGTGCCTCAGGTCTTAACACGTCAAGATGGACTCTACTGAGTCAGCTCAGAATATATTAACAATTGCAATAGAACTTAAGTATCTAGGGGGGTGTTCTTTTGTTCCTATTTAATTAATTCTGCCTTGCAGCTCACCTTTTGATGTCTTATGGAACACTAGAGGCTAATTTACTGCAATTTGTGTAACTATCCTGGAGCCTTTTGATCCTCAAACAAGGTGAGAAAAAGCAAATCCCCAGGAATCCCCTTAGCCAGTCTCATTTGCAATCCACACTCCTCCCTCAGCCTCTTCTCATCACCACATAACATGGCTCTGTAAAATTAGAAATGCTTCTATGGAAGATAAATCACTGTGCTCTTGCCAAAGGATGACACAGAATGACAGATGACATGTGAGAGCACAGAATTGTTCCTTTCACACTCTGCTCATTTTCCTTTTCAGATCATCATATGACACAAATCCTGTAACATAAGATGGACTGTAAGCTGCTTGAGCAGGGCCTTATCTCTTTGAAAGTAATTCCCTGTCTCATACCATCTATTGTTCCCTATATCAATCACTTGGTATTTTATGAACCAGTCTAGAGCTTTCACTAAACCCACTTTGTGCTGAGCCACGTTCTGAATTCCCATTATAGGGAAACGTAAAAGAAAATGAAACCTATACCAAAATACCCCCCTAAGCTGAGGCAAATCAGCCTGGAGCTGAGAAATATGAATGGGATCAGGTTTTAACCCCTGAAAGTGTGTTAAGAACTGGTAATTTCAAATGCTCTGGACTCTTAAACTTAAGAGTACACTTACCCTGTCTGGTTTGGATCACAGCATGCTCACATACAGATCATCTCTTTTCCAATGCCAAGCTGGATTCACTGAACTCAGCAATTAACCTCCAATGGACCACAGGATGCTGGGATTTCCCTGTATATGACTTTCTCCTCTAAGAAGTATGTTTCCTCTGTATTTCTGGTATGATACATCAGATTCAGAAATTTCAGAGAAAAAAATTGTTCTGAGAAAATAATCTCCAGGACTTTTTCTCTCAGTGCTGATAACATTAAAGTCCACATTTAAAGAACGTTATATACATTGATGCCCTCCAAATTAGCACAGAAATGCTTCTGGTTTTTTTCTCCTTTCACTGAACATACTTTTTCAGAGCCCAGATCCTCCCATGGGACTTTCTAAACTATCCAGCTGCCTGTAGCTACTTCTGCTCTGGGAATGACGGCTCAAGAGGGGGTATGGGGACAGGAAGGGCCTCTGCCCTGCTTACCTCATAGAAGAGCCCTTCAGGGAACTGCTGGAAGCACTGGGCACAGACGAAGCACTGCTCGTGGTACAGCTCCCCATTGCTGTTGACGATTTTCTCGGCAGGGGCGAAGCCCGCCCTGCAGCGCTCGCAGATGGCGTTCGCGAGCGCGTTCGCCATGTTGCTGTCATTCAGGGAAAAAAGAGAAATAGAAAATTAACCTGAACAGACAACAGCACTGCTCCTGGGTCTCTAAACAAAATCCCTGCGATGCACTCCAATTAATTAAAAACTCCAAAGAGAAACATTGTCACTACAGACACATTTACAGGCTTCTTATGATGAAGAAAGACAGGCAATTCAAAGCACTATAAAAATTATGAAATACATTAAAATTATTGAAAATGGGGAAATATTAATAGTTGAGGACTGGCATCACATAGGAAAACACAAATGATTTATTGCAAACCAATTCCTAATTCTAAAATATATATATATATAATGGCATTAGTTCAGAGCTGTAAATTAACAATGTGAATGAGTGTGCAGGATCTAGTCTGGCAGATATGAATGAAAAATTGAGTAGTTAAATAATTATCTTTTATGCAAGCTCCGCATAGCTTGAAGTAATTTTACAAATTTAGTTTGAAGTCATGGGATTTTTGATTGGTTTGTTAGGGTTTATCTCAGGGAGCTCAGCTCCTCATGTGCCAGCTCATAGCCCACTCCAGGGCCAAGGGGGAGGGATGCTCTGGCTGCCCCACTGCGACCCACACAGGCCAAAACAGGCTGGGAAACCCATGCCAGGGATGCAAAGAAATACTGAAACAGCAACCTTGGTTGCTTCTCAAAGGCACAGGACCAAAAAAATGGCAGTATGATAGCTGTCCAAATCTGTGGAAGAGAGTACAGCTGTGTTTCAGTTAGTTGAAGCCAGAAAAAGGCTTTTTTGATTTTTCCTTTGCAAACATTTTGTCACTCATATCTAGATTTTCAAAGCCCTGCCTTTCAGGATCATCCCTCTGCCCTAATACCATGTGGTAGCAGAGAGCAAATATAGGGCAATGGTCTAGTTTCATTACAATTTGATGTCAGCTGACAAAACCACTGACTCAAAATGTACCTGGAAGGTTATCAGACAAGTGACATTACTGGAAACTAATGTGCATGCATGCCCACATTTTGATACAGCTATCATGCTGCGCCTGTAAGTGCAGAGCCTGCAGTCCTCTGCAAGATGCCAAACCTTCCTCCTTATCCCTTCAAGGGGATAAGACCTCTGGGCTCCCACCATCTTCAATGGGAAGTGAATTCATTCCTTGCACACCATCCAAGGGAACAAACAAACACCTAGCACGTGGTTCAAAATGGAATGTGTTTCATCTATTTCTTACACTGTCTCACAGAAGAGCTCTACACAAGGTCACATCTGACATGTTATTATTAGCTGGCACTTTTTTTCTCTCTCTCTCTTGATCTTTGCAGATGAGGAAAATGTTAACTGCAATCCAAATATCCACTGTTCTCACAATTAAAGGAGTGGGCAAATTTTACACGAAGATCACCTGCAGGATGGTCTAACCCATACATAACAGACAGATCTACGGACAAACTGCACTGTGATCAACTATAAAGCTCGCCAGTGGTCTGCATGGACTGTGAATGCTTTCTGTAGGGCAAAACCTCAGTCAACTTCTCCATCCTCCTTATCAATCTAAATGAAGAACAATCACAAGAGAAACTTGGATCTTTCATCGTCACTTCAACATGCCTAGTGCTTGAGCATTAAGGATGTTAAGCATTGCTGTATGTAAAGTATAACTCAAGCAAAAACATGAAACAAAGTTCAAAAACAAATAAAAGCAAAGTTTCCCTCTTCAGGAAAAAGTGCTTAACTTTAAAACACATCATATATATAAAACTAGCAAAGTATGTCATACTTCTGCATTAATGAAGCAGTTTATCCATTTGCCCGAAATAACTGGCAAACAACCTGAAGGCAGAGAGACTACTTTCCAAATTCCAATACCATTTTTACTGCTGATAAAAACTTCTGACGCAATTCATGATGAAATTTAAAGTAACAATTCAAATTTTAGTTGACAGTTACAACTGGCAATGTTTCAAGGAGAACAGTGGTAAAGGTTGGAGGAGAGAACAGCTTGCACAGCCTGAGCCTCAGATGTCAGATAATAAAATACATCACGTACAATACACCAGTAAAGTCACTGCACTTACACCCCGAAGCTGAACAGAATGAACTTACAATCTTGCATAAAAGTCACAAAACTCTTTGTAGAGTTTTATTTCACTGTGCCTACGTTGCAATTTTGACACTGGCTTCTCGTCTTCATTTCCTGCAGAGTTGTGAGCATCAGGAGCGACCCTGTACGTGACCTCTTCATCCTCTGGGATGGGGTACGGCTGAGCTCTGCGCTGGGAGTCCATCTCGCCCTGATTGCTTTCCCGGGCGTACATATTCTATGCTTATACTGCAAAGAAGCTGTAGGCAAAGTCTGCAAAACAATATGCTGGACTTCCCCTTGTTCCCAGCCAAGTGATTTACTTTCACAGCTCCGTGTCATGTAGCTGGAGCTACTCAGTGCCCTGCTGGAACTTCAAGTTAAAAGTTCAGTGGTGGAGCTGCGAGCCTGTCCTGCTGAGATTTAGTGAGGCTGGCTATGCACAGAGGAGAACACTCCCCTGCCAGGCCCTCACGTCAGCTCGGATGCTGGGGAGGGTCTTCCCTGCTGGCTGCTGACAGAAGCTGCCCAGGAGGGCTGCAGTGTGAGTAATCTATGTGAGCAAATAAGTTCACCACCAAACTTGTCTGCAGCTTCTTTCTGTTGTGGAGGCAGAGTCCAACAATATTTTATTATGGGCAAACCAGCAGTGGAAAGCAGGAAGAGAAGACTCCTGTCTCCAGGTAAATACTGCTTTAGTGCTACAGTGCATTAATTACATTGTAAAAATGGCCTTTAATGCTCCACCTGTGTCTTTTAAGGTATCTTCTAAGAAATATGTGTTGAATCTATCTATAGGTGTCTTTCCTCTTATCAGTACTTCGGACAAGGGGTAGGTACAGGCAGACAGTTTGATTTCTGTTGTGTTTCTCAGGCCATTAATGAAACTGACAGGCAAGCCATAATGGACAGTATATGAAGGAGGAAAACCAAAGTTTTATTCCCAGTGATGTGCTGCATTTAGAACAACTATCCAATGTGAGACACTAACTGAAGTAAGATCTGCAGCTAATAATTACACTCCTTCAAGCTCTCCCGATTTGAAACACAGTGCTTGTGGCAGACGTGGGACACTCAGCTTCCTGCACTTTCTAACTGCAGAAAAAGAAGGCTTTGGGAAGCCCTTCTGAGTAACTGATTTTTGTGTTGAACTGTCTCAGCCTTGTTAGTGATCAGCTGAACAGCAGAACTGCATGCATTTTGTGCTCATGACACACAGCACACTGGTAGCTGAAGAATCTGCTAGTCTGTGAGGGGGCACAAGGAAGCAGAGGAGGAAAAGAACAGATGAGTAACAGGAACAAATAGAGAAACTTGAACTAGAAGATCAGAGAATCATAGAATTGTTTAGGTTGGAAAAGACCTCAAGACCACTGAGTCCAACCATTAAACTAATATTGCCACATTCACCACTAAATCAAGTCCCCAAGTCCCATATCTTCATATCTTTTAAATACCTCCAGGGATAGTGACTCTAACACTTCCCTGAGCAGTCTGTTCCAGTGTTTGACAACATTTCTGTGAAGAAATTTGTCCTAATCTCCAATCTAAACCTCCCCTGGTACAACTGGAGGCCATTTCCTCTTGTACTGTCACAGGATGTAACAGAAGGTCCAGTCAAGGCTACAATTTCTTAATATACCTGCACCTTCCCTAGGACCTACCACAGAGGTCCTGGGAGGTCCACAGAGGGTCTGGTTTGTGATGTTTTTTGGCCATATCTCTCACCACCAGCTAGGACAGCTTGCTCAGCAAGTGTACACTGCCCACTTGCCACTCTCCATGGAGGCCTGAGCTTGCACACAGCCACCTTCCTGCAGCTCAGCCAACACAGTCCTATGCTGCTGCTTCTGCCGACAAATTTGTGGAATGGATTTGGTCAGTGTCTTTCCTTCACTGCCCCTCAACAAGGAGCAACCCCCTAGGCAAGCTATTTCCCTGTGTAGGTGGGACCCAGGCAGCATGACCCTCCTTATTTGCCAGTCTGTAGGTGTGATTATTCACCCTATGCCAGAGCTACCAGGAGTCACAAGCTCTAACAGGCTAAGGAGGCTGCACCCTCACACTGACATAGCCTGGCTGCTGCTCAAGTCCTATTTTTATCTGTCATGGGGCAAGCTCCAGATGAAGCAATGCTCAGGCTGTAGCCCTAGGCCACAAAGATCTTGCCAGAGCACCACTGCAGTCCTGGAACAAAAGGTTTTTAAATTCTCTGGGGCCTAAGAGATGAAAATGAGCAATGTCTGCCAACAGACATGCAGGTATAGTTATACCAGTTCTTCTTTGTCTTGCTTCCCAACACCTTCTGCCCAGGTCCATGCTGAGCTTCTATGGATAAAAAAAATTTCTGTGAGACTGACTACAGTGGACTAAAAATGCTGATTCATCCAGCATTAGTACAGGTGCACGAAGCCACTAAGATAAGAGACAGCAGGTTAGCCAGACTCTTCCTCTTACCACTATTTTCTCAACAGTTTCCCAACTCTTTTCCTGTATTTTGTCCCAGATCACAGACAATTCTCCTGGGAAGATGCTGCTGCGAATCAAAAGTGCCCTGTAGAGTCTTTCCTCTGGTGGACTACTAGTTCTTGCAGTAACCTGAAATCCACAGGTGACCAATGGGGCTGGAAGCCACTTCTGCTGCCTCACGTCCTCTTTGGTCATCAAGAAAACATTTGCTTGCTTCTTCAGCTTGCTACTGTGCAATCTTCTGCATGGCTGTAGCAAAGCAAATAGTATAGCAAGTTAGTGCAGTAAGATGTCCATCCAAAAAGCCTCAGTTTATCTTCCCAGTTTTTGTCAAGAAGTCCTTCAAAGCAATAGGACTCAGTATGTGCAATAAGTAGAAGCTGCCTGGTTTCCCAGTCATATTACCAGTGCTGCTGGAGGAATGACTCTCAATTTTTACCATTAAGCAAGAAAGGAAGATAGGAGCTTGACAGGAGAAGATGCAGGGCCTTTATGCTAATGAAGCAAAACACAGCTTCTACTGTGAAGGTCTGGTAAGCCACAAATCCAGAACAGCTGGCCATCTTTCTCTTTTCTGACATTTTGCAGGAGGCATGATGCCAAGATCTGAAATACATTGTTAAAAATACACTGCATTTTCATTAGGGAATTCTAGGTTACTCTGAGGTGAAGCTGTCTCCATGAGGAAAGAAGCGTGTAAGGGGTTGTTTTGCAGCAGCAGCAGCTTCCCAAGGGCATTCCCTGGGATATGGGACAAAACATACCAACCTGTTGTTAAAGATGCAGTGTTAGGGAGATGAGAAAAGGGTTTAAGAGAAAAGAGTGTTTAACTAGAAAAGGTAGCTATGAAAGAAAAGACTGTGCCAAGAGGAGACTCAGGATCTTGTCAGAAGCCAAAACTGGTGGTAGGGAAGGTGCTGAAGGAAATGGAAGAAGAGGGAGGGAGAAGTGTTCCACCGCAGTTACCAGAAGGGCTTTGGTAAACAATAGCAAAAATAGGTGCACTGCCTAATCCCTGCTGAAGGATGGCTGGCTGCCGCCCCACTCCACACGGCTGCTCTCTCTGGACAGCTTTCCAACCTGGCTGCCCACGCCGGCGGCTGCCAGGGGCAGACAGGGACTCTTACACAGACGGCTCGGTGGCCAGCCAAGCCCGCTGAGCATTTCACTCCGTGCCACAAATAGCCGTGTGCGGAGCAGTCACAGCTCCAAACAAGGTGCTTGGCAAAGGCAGCTGCTGCTTGGCAACCTATTTGTGCCACCGTGACATATCGTGACATATCACTGCAGCGGCGGCCCATCGGGGCAGGCGGGGGATGAGTAAGCACAGCGCATGCCACCACTTCCCTCCCAGGTACGGGTGGTTTCATTCCAGTGATCTATTAACAGATGCTGTGCAGTGAGTCTCACACGCAAAAGACAGAACAACCCAGAACAGAAGTTTGGCCGCAAAAGACGCGTGGGCTTGCAGTGCCCTGCTCTGATTTCTGCATCAACATTTTAAAGCACTAGTTGACCTATTGTGGGGGTTTTTAATTGAAATTAAAAACACTCCTGGGTTCTGGTTGCTGCAATTGTTTATCTCTTAAGCAATAAAATACTTTCCGTCTTAAGCTGGTCTCCTAAGGCAGATTGAAAGAGGGTATTAATCTTTTATATAATTCAAATGCACATTACAGGTAGGATTTTCACATGTGCTCAGCACTGCTCTGACTACTTCTATTAAAAATGACGGAAAACCATCTTGAAACCACTGCAGTAAAAATCAGGTGAATTCTGAGTGCTCCTGAAAGTTTCATTCTTTAGTTTTCACCTCAAAATGCATAATTAAGCTTATGTGGTGGGAGTTTAAATAGGGCAAACAAAAAGGCAATTCTAGTTGTTTCATATCCTTCAGTATAAATTTATTCTAGTATAAACATGTCCAAAAAAATGCTTTGGTCTCCGCAAACAGAGAAGGTTCACATTCCATCTCTCCATAAGGAAGTAAATATAACTGGAATAGACAGGTAAGCAGCAGCTTCCCACACAATGCTTATCAGTCATTCAGGCACAGTGAAATATCAGCCTCTGAAAGAATTTGTAGAAAGGGAGAGCAATATGCAACTACAGCATTTTCCTGCTATAAGTAATATTTCAGCAAAGTATTGTGTTTTCTTTCTGCTGGTTACGAGTATTACCAAATGAAGCCATGCTCTGTGTAAACCAAGCAATGACTTCTGTGTACAGATATTTGATACTCTTTAAAACATTCATCTCTTTCTCCCCCACTACTGTTTTTTTTAATCCTGTGCAGACAGGAAAAACAAAACAAACAGAGTGTCATGTATTGAGAAGCTCACAAACTCCAATAATTTTGTGTTCCATAAGCCACATAAGCTTATTATTGGTTATTCTTGAAATTTGTGCCCAGTGTAGTTGACTGTATGCCTACTTCATTATGGTATCCAAATTCTGTATCCAAATTCCTCCAACTCGATAAATTTTGAAGATGTGTTTGCACTGAAGCATTTCATATAACATTTACAGCCTCATTTCCAATTCAAGAATAGTAAAAATGGTCAGCCACTCAATACTAGGGGCTGCACACCAAATGTCCCTGAGAAATTTACTGTGAAAAGAACCAGCCTTTCAAGCCCTAAGAGAGAAGATCAGGTCTACCAAACTCCAAAAAAAGGACAGGAAGAAACAACCTCAAGTTGCATCAAGGGAGGTTTAGATNTTCAAGCCCTAAGAGAGAAGATCAGGTCTACCAAGCTCCAAAAAAAGGACAAGAAGAAACAACCTCAAGATGCATCAAGGGAGGTTTAGATTGGACTTTTTTTTTTTTCATGCAAAGGAGTGTCAAGCATTGGAACAGGCTGCCCAGAGAAGTGGTGGAGTCAACATCCCTAACACTATTTAAAAGATGTGTAGATGTGGCACTTGGGGTCATAGTTTAGAGGTGGACTTGGAAGTGCTGGGTTATTGGTTGGACTTGATAACCTTAAGAAGTTGTTACAATCTAAATGATTCTATGATTCTAAAATGATGCAGAAACATATTTCTCTTTAGGGTAACAGTTTCCTGGCACCAATATACAGTTCATGTCATCTGTCACAAACATCCACCAAAAATCTTCCCCTGAATCCTCCGCACAATAGCAAATGCCAGCCTTTGATTCTGCCTGAGTCATCTGCCTGCACTATGTGGAACCAATGTTTTGACAAGCTGAACACCCTGACCCGAGGGGTTCATCCAGGAGCTATAATTAATACTATGACTCAATGTAACACCCCAGCAATCAGGAGAGACTTCCAGTACATCCATGCAGTTCCTTGTAGGGCAGAGAGAACTGCAACACCAGGCTTCCCAGCTCACAGCAACATCCTTATTATAGTCACATCTCCACTGGAGACACCAAGCTGAGGACTGACCTTCAGCTTTAGTAACCTGCACATCACACACATCTGTTATTATTACTTTCTTACTGTTAATCTACACTTTCAGCAATATAATCTCTTCTCACCTTCATTAGTTCCAATATCTATATGACAAAGTGCGAAGTTCTCCATTGCCTGAATTAATTAATTTTGAGCAGCAGAAGTACAATGTGTTACAGAAAATATCTCCTCAGCTGTTCCTCTTCTCTCAAACACATAGCAAATTGTAATTATAAGTCACTCCAGGTTTTGGTTTCACTACATTCTACATACTACATTCACTACAGCATCACTAGGCTTTAAAACCTGCAAAGGATGGCAGACAGCTAAGCCATCTGCAGTTAACGCTGAAATAAATAATGAATAAAATAATGAAATAATAATGAAATAAAATCCAAGAGAACAATCAGAAGCAGTTCATGTTCCCAAGACTCAAGAATGAGTAATATGTCAACAAATAATGCTGACACAAAACAGCATGTTGACTTCATTGTGACAGTCTTCACGTTTAGGGTAATGCAAACTAAAGGTCTTCATCTTGTACTTTACATTCACTTCAGTTTCTGAAGTCAGTGAGAAGAAATGTACAAAACAAAAACTGAAAAGCCATATACTGTGCAGGACGAATAGCTTTCAATGCAAACTTCCTTTACTGGAACAAGGGCAGGGCAGTTTTGAGGCATGACTCTGAGTGGGAGTCCAATAGTTGCATAGAAAGAGAGTTCAAAAGGTAGACTCACCTTGGGATCAAGAACTTTATGATCTAGGAAGAGGGTGGCATGCATGGATTTCACATGCTGGAAAAGACAAACATGATTTCACATTTGCTCTACCTCTGTCCACTCATTCCTTGCCGGAACAGCTGGAATGTTTTGGGTCTTTAATTTAAAAAACACCAAGCTAAGAAATACTGCCAGGTATTGTTATCTGTGTCTACCAGTATGTTACTTCCTTTGAGGCCAACAGTAAAAAGTTTTTAATTAATTTTTTTCTAGCTCTATTATGGCCATTAGGGCAGCCATAAACAGCAGAAGAGCTACAAGGAAATATGTCACAAAAGTCAGAAACCAAATTTCGCTTGCTGGACAAAAGGCTCCAAAAGGTCAGAAAGGTTAATCCATAAACATCACAGGATGACTTAGAATCTGCTGGCAAAATTGAGCAGTATCATCAAAAAACACTGCTCACAGAGCATTATATATGGACCCATCATTTCAAAATTCTACCAGCAACTACCTAAATGAGAATTTATACAAAGCTGGAAGATACAAAGATGAAAACTGAACAATGGCAGCCTAAAGCTACTATGACAAATCAAGCAAGGAAAAAAATAACACATGTGTACTACATCATCAGATAATACACATGAAAACTCAGAGCACTGAGTGACCTAATAAATGCCCTGAGATTGCTGGTTGCAAGGCATGACCAGAGGAGTTAATTGAAGGAATAAAACACTGGATGCCACAGACTCTGTAGGAAGCCCCTGAGCCACAGCTGGGGTTGCTACCAAGGGCAATCCCATAAAAGGCTCACTCTTTCCTTCTACCTCCCTCCACAGGCATCAGCCTTTGGCCATCCTCAGAAGCAGCATACTTGGCAAGCTGTTCCCATGCCTGGAGAGCATCATGTAAAAGGCTCATGGTCCTCTTGAGGACAGTGCCAGTTAGCTTCAGGTTTCTCAGAACAGCTCAGAGACCTCAGGAAAATAAAATAAAAAATATACAGAAAGGGAATCCAAACTCACAACCTTTAAACTTTTCTCCAAGATACCTGCAAGTTAGTCATTTTTATTAAGTGATAACACTGACATAATTTAGTCTTTTTCTTCTGTGTGTAAATTCACTTCAGTGTGACAGACTGCATTCAAAGGACAGCTTAATTATAATGAATAGTAAGCAATCACTTTACAGAACACCACTGATCAGGTATCATCAGGACACACAAAAACAATAGCAAAATAAAAGAAATGTACAATTTTCCTTTAGCCAGCTAATTTTGTAAATAAAACCAGTGAAAATCCTAATTGCTACAATTAAAATCCTAATTGAAGCTTACATGTTTACTAAAATCATAGATTTTTAAGAGGAAAAGCAGTTACAGCTTTGGCTGATGTTATGATGTTGGAGTCATGAGAGGTGATAGTCTGGGTGAGCAAGTCAAACAAAATCACTTAGTTGCTATGCAATGTAGGAGACAAGGGGTGAGAGAGAAGGCAAGCAAAAAAGGGTGTGTTCCTCAGGAGTTATTTTAACCCCTAGAGCAATGAAAAGCACAGCACAAATGAACAGCAAAGCCTCTAGGCATGTGTATATCGCAAACTAAGGCGCAATCCAGTGTTACATTCACATGGACAAAGCCCTTCTTCAATTAGAGCCTCTAACAGACAAGCTGAAGTGTTTCTTAGTTCAGAGCTCCCAAGCACCTGATTCAAATTAGTATTTGTAGCACCCAGCTCTCCACTATTCTAGCAGAGTTATTAGGGAGAAGAACATTTTTTTTTTCTTAGCACTTTCTTTCAAGTTTCTACTGCTTTAATAAATTAACCATTTTTTTAACCAATGGAATAATTGGTAAAAAATAATATGGAATAATTACTTCGTCATCTGCTGATACTGGCAGGGTGAGCAAGTTAAACAACTCTCACAAAAAGCAGCCATATAAATGTTAACATTTGTGATGGCATAATGAAACATTACCAGGAGAAACCAAATTTAAGTAAGCTTCCAGGTGCAGACAGATCTTTTATTTTCACCTTAACCTGCTCTCAGTACCCTAAATCTGAAGGCTCGACAGGTCCCTGGTTTCCCAGACAGTCCCTGACCATCATTTCATCCCTTCTTCCTAGAAAGAGCAGGTCTTCAGAGCTGATGTATGGCTGGAAAGAGCTGTACATCTTGTCTGGCTGCTACACATGTGCTTTTCATGCAGGTTAAGGAGATTTGTGACCTTGCACAACCCCCAAATGCTGTATCTCATAAAGAAAGGGAGACAGCCCTACTGTGTTGCTGACGGGGGAAATTTTATTAATTTGTTTCTTTTTACACTCATCTACAAGCCTTGCAGTGCAGAGCCTAGCCCCCAAAGGCTCAGTGGGACTCCTGTTTCACCTGCAAGGAAGTCTTTGTCCTTGAAATTTTGGGGCACATCCACATGCCTTCCAGCCTGGAATCAATGTGCAGAGGCAGGCAGGAGCCTGAACAGATCCAGCAGAAGATTGCCTGCACCTACTCACACACACACACGTACCCATCAGCTTCAGCAAAAGAGAGCAAAGGGAATGCAGGTACTTTAAAACCATTAATATGGAAAACATCTACATGCTTCCTGCACAGAACAGAGCAGTGAGCTGTGAGTGACTGACAGCCATGGATGGAAGCTCATCAACAATTATTTATTGTAAATGCTGAAATTTACTGTTTGGTAAAAACTTGAGACTAACCTCTTCAAAAGTTTTTCACATTTTTAATGACATTTGAATGTACAGGAACTTAGAAAAGAGCTACAGATAGTAGCTAACAGTGATCAAATTAATTTTTAAGTGTAATTGCCAAAAAAACCCCAAAGATAATTGCCTCTGCTTTTGCCAGTACCTTGTACTGAACCTTGAGAATAAATAGTATTATTTCTTTTAAAGGAATCATTCTGTTTTTACAAAACCCCATGGGATGAGAAGGAGAAAGAGCAAAAAATAGCAAGCATACTGCTATTGCTAAGTGACCCCTAATGATTAATCATAAATATATGTGTACAATTTCCTTTGCATCCTGTTTGCTGAGAAAAGCAAGAAAGAATAGCTCAGCATTCAGTCAGAATTTTTTATATGCTGTTTCTAAAGACAAAGCAAGACAAGACTTACAGATGTCATCTTTTCCCACCAAATCAATACAGCTGGAAAAGAACAAGTCTTCAGAAGAGCCTCTCATGAAAAGCAGATTTTTCAGGTTGCATTTAGTTCAAGGACAGCTGCCTCTATTGCACACAGGAGAGAGATGACGGCGCCCAGCATCCTCCTGCGTTTTGAACTCTGCACCCAGGGAGCATCCTGTATAATTTAGGTTTCTGAGCTGGTGAGTCTACTCAAACAGGCTAAGAGAGGTCTGCATGCAGCACCCCGACCTCACTGGAGGTCTGAACCAAGCACATTTTTGTACTGTGCAAGTTCAAGAAAAGGATGAGCTATCCAGATCACCTTTTACATGACACAGACAGGCTGCAGCTCCCTAAAAAGTCAGTAAAGCACCAGTTGCATCTCTAGCAGCAGATTAAAAGGCTGCCAGAGAGGTTATGGGGTTTGTTAAGTGATGCATGGAATGAGACAAACAGAAGCCAAATTTCCCATCCTCACCAATGTGCCGTGCTGTCAGGATAAATTAAATGTATGTGATACATTAAATGACAAACATATGTTCTGGTGCACATTTAGGAGTTTCAGTACATTGTTTCACAGTGCACTAATTATTAATAATCTCATCCATTTTAAGTACAAATGACACTGACATTCCCAGGAAAGAAAAAAAGGCAGAATTTTGGCACCAAGCCCTGCTGAGCTGCTTTGTAATGCCAATGCTTGGCTGTGTCTCAGCTGCAGTTTGCAGGTACGAGGTCCCTGTCCTACCAAGCACATCTGGCTCCTGCTGTGACAGCTGGATCCAGCAGCTGAAATGAAAGGTTTTAAATACAGAAGTTTTCAAAGGGTGACCTGGGGACACAGGCATCTCAAGTACATTTTGGCCCAAGATTAGAAGAACTGAGAAAGCAGGTTTCAGTGAACTGTTGCTTAAGGGCTGATATTATTTAACACATCTGGATTAATATGTATGTAAAACAAAATACAAAGGCACTAGAACAAAGAACTGGAGAGAGATATTATGGGAGGGCATTGAAAAGCCATGGATGGCAAGATATATTTAGCAGACATAAAAGAAACCTCTTGTCTTTCTTGTGGACTCTAGATACTCAAAGTATTTGCTAAGGACAGGCATCTAAGTGGCACTGGGAGAATATATGGAAAAAACCAGAGCTTTCCATTTTTAGAAAACTAATGAGCTTTTCCTCTTGTTTCCAATTGCCCTTGGCCCTGTTGATATGTCATAATTCTGTATTTATAATGCCACGGCCTTTTGTCGTGGAGAAGGCAGTAAAAATGACAAATAAGCCTGCCCTGCAACACACTGAAATATCACAATATGGTTTAGGAAGGAGCAAGGTTTAGTTTGAATAAGAACCAGCTTAAGCTATTAGCAAACATAAGATAAGATCTGGTTGCAGGTATGGGTTGTCCCCCTGCTCTAAAAGCATAATCTGATCATGCTCTATTCACCTTCTTGTACCTCCAACACTCTGCCCTCTGCTGACTCCCAAGCCCTGATTTGCTATTTCCTCCAATTTGGATTTTATTTCTCAAGCCCAATCCCTGTTTCACGTATTTCTCATCTCTAACCAGAAGAAGCTCAGGAGAGTAAAACACTCAGACTTCTACTGGTGCAGTTAGCACACCCCTTCCCCCTATCCAGCCCCAAAATGGTCTCATTTCCATTTTGGATGTGGATGGTAACAACCATACAGAGCTAGTACTCATTTTTATGTATATGCTTTCTCTTCCCCAACCAGATCTATTTTCCCTCATTGCTAGTTTCGTACAAAAGAAACTAAATGTAAAAATGTCAAGAATCTCTGCACATATCTTACTCTACTAAGTCTGGCTATACTTCCAACTGCAGTCATATGAATATAACATATATACTGCTATATATAGCAGTATATATGTTATATATATTATATATAATTATATATATTATATATATATTATATATAATTATATATATTATATTAGGAATCTATCTGAGAAAGCAATTCAGAATTAATACTACAAAGAAATACCAAACCTGCAAACCTACAAATACATACTAGACCTGTAAGTTAACACATTCCTAGAAGTGATATGATATTTCTGACATCTCATGGCAAATAATCTCTGTAAATTACAATCATACATTTTGCCACAATGGAGATCCTTACTTGTAACAAAAGAGTAAATCCCCCAGATCCAAATAACCATTCCTCTGAAATCGCTATGTGATTGACAAAAACACAGTAACAACCTTTCAAATTACACAGCACTCCAACCAGATGCACAACCACTACCAAGGAAAAATAATCTAAAAATACAATGAGACAGGCATTAGGAGATAGGAGGTACTTCCTCTCCATTGAGGCTTTTGTTAGCAGATACACAAGGTTCCTTTTGCTGAGGAGCTTGAAGTGAGAATGGATTGCTTTCATGCTGAGCACAATTTTAAAAAATCTTAGCATTTTCACTTTTTTTGGGGGAGTATCTGCACTTACTCAAGTTACAAACAGATTTGTAATCTTTCTGCTCCAAACAGAGGTTTTTTGCAAATTCATTGTTAATTTTTTTCAAAAGGTTCACAGCATCAGGAAGATAACCCCAGACATTAAATGGCTTTCTGATTTTTGGTCACCCTTGCTGAGCAAGGTCAGGCTAAGTGGCCCTGCTGCATTCTTTTGTCTAAAGCCCTTTCCCCAACAAAGAAGCCCCGTGAAGAAACCCAGAGCCCAGCAGCCAGCCCAGCTCCACAACAGCAGCCTGGCGCAGGGGCCGTGCCAAGACCCAGGAGGCAGCACAGCCCACAGAACCTGGGTGACCCAGAACCAGCTTCAAAGCAGATGGAGCCAAGTTGTCAGGCTCCAGAACGTTTATTTACTCGTGAGAGCTGGCTGTCAGGAGGGATCCCCAAGTAAATGCCAGCTAACATTTGCCCTTCCCAGCGTCAGGGAGGCTGTCACCCCACGGCCAGAACGCACAAGGTCACCGTATGGCTCCTGTTATCCCTCCTCCAGGGGTTTTTTGGTCGTGCCTTGGAGCTGCTTCTCGATGCATGTGTTTTGCAGTGAGTTTCCAGAGCTGCAGTTGCATTTTGTTTGTGAAAACCGCCGAAGCAAGCGGGCAGCAGAGAAGGGCTGGGCGCCCTGGCAGTACCATCCCTTTGCACTCACCTCAGGTTCTCCTCCTGTGACCCGGGCAGGACACTGTCAGGACGATCCCGTCTCCTCCTGTACAGACCTGAATGTGACAACTCTTTCAGCTGCAAGGCCGTCATATTCCCCTACCTGGAGGAGGGCTGGGTTTTTGTTTTAAAGGTGAGGGGGGTGTTTTGGCTTTGGGTTGGGTTTCTTTCCCCCGCCTCTCGCAGCGGTGGGTGCCGAGGAGCGCGGCTGCCAAGGTGCCTGGAGAGCAGCGGCTGGGGCGCTGTGCCGGCACACCTGCGCCCGCCGGAGCCACCAACCTCTGCAGGCAGGGCAGGCACCCGCCGAGCCGCTTCCTGTTTCTCATAGGTACACACCCTCCCAAAGGGCACCACATTTCCTTTATCACTTGATCACACCTAAGGGATGTGTGCGACAAGCTCACCCCCTTCCCTCCAGCTTTCCTCAAACTCTCACCGCCCCGACAGGCACGACCCTGCCCTGTGCTGGGCACAGCAGGCGGCTCTTCCAGCGCCTCCGCAAAAAGCTACACATCTTCAGGACTGCAGTGAGCTGTTTACTCTTTCCTGTTCTAATTTATGACAAAAGGAAAGTCATTAGAGCTATGAAAATTCAGTTACTCAAGCACTTTGGCAAGCTCTGACAGGGAGGTTAATGCAGCGAAGTGTGCCGCAAAGTAACTTCAGTAACGAGCATTTTACTGCTCTTTTGGAAGTGCAACAGCACTGGGCATTTTTCTTTTTCTACCCTGAAAATCAGAAGAAAGCCACAATGTAATTTTCTTCCTACTCTCAGCTATCAAAACACAACCACTATACCACTTTGTCACATTTTGTAGTGATGGAGTGTCCTGTGTAATTGTAAAACAGGAATGGAGGTGCTTGAAGTTTCCTGCAAGGCAGGAAGGCAGTTAGCAGAGTATTTTGCAAGCTCTGCGTCTCATTTCATTAGTAAATTCTTAGTAGTAAATAAAACATTTAAGGAGGCTCCAAAAAAGCTTACTACTTCTTGAAAAATGTTTACTACTTCTTTGACATTATTCTTGATACATACAAACAAAAATTGAATTCAGATATTTTACTTCCACGTGGTGAGTGGGGAAGGTGTGTTTATTAAACAAACTTGCATTTAATAAAAGCCAAGAAACCTAACAATTTGCAAGGACAGTTTTGACTCTAATAAGAAACTAGTTCTATTTGGTATGAATTACATAGTTCATTATTAAAGTATTTATTTTGTAGCAGAATATATGTAAGAGTATTTTTTAATTTCTCTAAAGGAAAAACGTGTAATATAGGTAACACTGGGTATATTATATGACACCAATTTTGTTGAGATTAGCAGACTGAACACAAACTCGGTAATTTCATATAATAGAATTAATATGATTCAGACTGAAATGTCATCAGCGCACAATATTAAACATCACACAACAGAAAAACAACAAAACTGTTTTGGAAAAGGAATCACGTAACATGCCAAATAGATAATGGCTGCAAGAATTCAAAGTGATTTATATGATGTTAGAGGGTTGCACACTGAGCTGTCAACAAGCTATACACACCTGAGCTCCTGTCCTCAGAAAATAAAAGCAAGAACGATCACAATATTTGCCTAAACACGCTGCATTCCAGTTTCAAATGAAGTATTTAAAGTTGTTTCTCAGTACACAGTAGGATAAGCTTAAACATAATTAGATGCCAATTCCCTGCAGTCAGTCAATCAGCATTCCAATGAAAAGTTAATGCTATTATGAGTGGAGGTTAAGGATGGCAGATGACAGATGTTCATGGTACAGCAGCTTTTATACATTACCAAAAGTTTATATTCTGCATTAAGTATTTGTGTACAAATTACTTATTTTTGTCCAAACGATCAATTTTAGATAATAATCTAAAAAGTGATGAGTAGATTTTTTTTCTGTGAAAAAGCTCTTAGTAAACTACTGAAATTGAACTATTACTATTATAGATTTGTTTATAGATTCTTATTCACTACAGCAGCCATTTGTTGAACATATACTGAATACTTTTGTATTAAACATGACACAAGCCAATAAAAAATAAAAGGACAATTCTTCACTCACTTTGCTGCACATTGCATTAGTGTGAAACACATCACTTCATTAAACTTTTATATATCTGCATAAGCAGCTGCTGTGCTTGGGCAACAACTTTTACTCAAATGTCCTTGGAAACTAGAGCTGCACCAAGACAGAGCAATGTAAATCAAAAGAATACAGCAAGTTCAGACACAAAAATGAGTTATTATACAAATCAAATCTACCTAAATATAAAGGAGGGCAAGACGGTTAGGTTTTTAAAGTAAGACTGGGGATTCAGCTCCATAGCTTCATTTCACAGGCCTCTCCAGCAAACTCCAACAGGGATCTACACTGACATAGAAAACTCTTTCTTGGAGGGCTTCAGAGCAAGCTAAAAGCTTTCTACAAGAAGAAATGCAAATTGGATTTGTTTTCTGCCCTGTGGGATTGCCCATGAATCCTCACAAGAGACGCAGTTTCAAATCTGAATTTACCCAAACAGCCAAACTTTAGGTTCTGACTATCAAATACAAGTTATAAGGGTGTTTTTTGCAGAGATGTTGCAGAACACAAATGTTATTTCGCAACTAACTCACTTAAAGGCTTCCACAAAGCAACTCTGATAGAGCTGGCTCTCCAAGAAGAGCTTCCCCAGCGAGTGCCTCCTGCTCCCCACACCCCTTTTTACCTTCTAGCCCCTATCTGCTGTTTATAATTCCTTTTTTCAGAGATTACATTCTCCTCATGTGGGATGGGGCCACTTGGACCTTTCACATTCCATCAGAATTTCTGAAGACCAGCCAAGTTACCACAGCTTTTCTCATTACCAGTAATGCACAGCCTTCTTGTATATCCTGTACTTTGAAGGTTTACTCTTCACTTTCCAGTGTGTGACTCTTCCCTCATGCAACTGACCGTCCTCCTGCCCCCAGAGAAAGCCAACATTGCTACCGTGATGTGATGGATAGCCATGGTGGTACCTGTCTTTCAGTAAAGGAAAATATTCCCCCATGTCCAACCAGCACAAGGTGGAACTGAGATGAAAGTATGCAGTCCTTCAATCATTACAAGCAGTAAATAACTTTTTATTATGTGGGACAAGGCTCATAGTTGAGTTTTCACTGCAGTCCTACAGAGCATTCATCTTGATACCCCAGGCCTGCAGTGCTCTCAAATTTCTGTGAAATTACTGCTGTTCTGGTGATTCTAGGTGTTCAGCAGAATTTTCCAGTTTAAAAATCTTTTAAGACAGACAGGTTATGCCTGGCTACTTTATACTACATTTAAAGGGATGTGAATAGCAATCCATGATGCTGGAAAACAAGTATTTGAATTTAAGAATAACAATGGATGTCAAGTGCTTCAAATTCAGGACATTTCTTCATGAGTATTTACAGAGAATATACACTAACTACAGAAACCAGAAAAGATGAAGTTTTAGGTCTCTTATTCCACACAGAAAAGTTGATGTGTGTCATCTTTTATTCCCTTTAGTGGTATGTTGTTTTGTGGGTTTTTTTCACACTTCGAAAAAACTACCAAATTTCAATTAAATTTAGTTGAAGATTTTCAAATCAATGGAAAAAAAACTTCTCATGGCAGCACAGTCAGTCAAAACAATAATTAGAAGAGTGTTCTAAGAACACTACAGGAATGCCTGTAGTGTGCTCACAGTTATAAGGTGGCTGCATGTTCAAAGGGCTCCGTTCCTCCATCCCCTCATTGCTCACCCAGCTTGTCACTGGAATCAGTTTCCAGAGGAATGTGTACAAGAGTGACTGTTTTCTACTATTTCTCACAAGATTTGGAAGAAAGCACACTTAAAGGTGAAGGGAAAAGCTTATACATCAGCGAAGGACTTGCTGCAGAACATGAAAGAAGGTGGCAATTCACCCTTCTGGCAGTTTTGCAAGAATCCCGGAAGGACCCAATGGATGTGCTGACTCCAGTGAAGCTTCACGCCTTCCTGGAGCTGCAGAATGAGTCCCCACAGACGGGTTTGGGTGTCAAGGAATAGTGTATGTACCACACTGTGGGGCCCAGTTGGGACAGGCAGTGATAAAATGAAATGCACAGACAGAATACCAAGCACAAATGCTAAGGACACACACCTTGAAACTAAAAATTTCAAAGCTTCACAGGAGCATAAACGGTTGATTCAGGGAGTTAAATATTAATTACATGTTTCCTTCCTTGTCTAATGTCATTCCAACATCGGTTTTAATGTTTCTTCCCGTGTTCCACTTAGTGATAAATCAATCCTGAAGCATGCAAATTTAATCTGCGGATCAGGCAGATGATACTGAGCCACTTGATCTATGTCCACACTACAAAGCAGAGTTTTGGATTTATGCCCGTGCTCCAGCTGGCTAAGTGGGATTGTTTCAATTTAACAGTAGTTATTGTTAAACCTCATCTACTAATGCCTGTCTTATACAATGTAAAGTAAAAACCTCATGATGGTTGCAGCCGGGTCTAGTGCAAGGTGTTCCGGCCATTGCAGGGGGGGAGGTTCAAACCAGAGGCTCTTTAAAGTCCCTTCCAACCCAAACCATTCTATGATTCCATGGTGTGCTCAACACTCCTCGGAGCAGTGATGCACTCAACCCACTGAAGTCCTCTGGGATCTGATGGGGCAAAGGGAAGGCAGAGTTACTGGAAGGACAAGGGTCCTTGCTCATCCTGGCAGTACCAAAGGCATCTCCACCTCCACGGCTGGTGGCCCACAAGCTTTCAGTGAAGCATGGCAGAGATCTCTGCTCTCATTCCACATATTCTATTCCAATAATAATGATATAAAAAAAATATAAAAGTAAACATGAGAAAATCTTCTGTCTGCCTGAACGTGGAGCAAGTTATTTTGCTTTCCTTCTCCAAGCTGCTACTACACGAATTCTTAAATTCAGCAGAAAAAAAAACCCTGCAAAAAGCACACTTTTCTCCAGCAAGCAGAACCTACTTTGGCTCAGCTTTACAATACCTCCCTCTACTGGGAAAATATTGCCGTGTTTCTCGTGCCAGTATTTCTTCCTACAGCCAGAGGGAGGTACAGATTAACCCACACATTAGTGATTCAGACCGGGGCCAAGCTGTGAGCAGAGATGAATGAGAGACCAGTGGGTGAAGTTGCAGGCTGGCATTATAACCAGAAATTTATGCTGTTAAACAGCAGATGATCCATGCATGAGTAGGTGTGCAAAAAAGAAAGCGTGACACAGCATGAATCAGTTTTGTCCTGCCATTTGTACACAAGCCTCTTAAATAAAAGTGTGACAAACAAACTGGCAAGCAGTTGATGCCTTAAGATGGGTACAATTATTCATATGGACCCTCTATATGATGGCATAACATCTTAAAAATGAAAGGAAAAAAAAAACCACCAAAATGATGAGGGGAGGGAGAGTTTAAAGCCAATACAATCACAGTTTAAATTAATTTTCACAGCCTAGAGCATGTGGAAAAGAACCCACAAGCAATTCCCAACTGTACTTCTAGATCCAGGACCTACTCTTCAGAGTAGTTTTTCTGTCTTGGAATTAAAAGTCTCTCCCCAACAGAGATTTTCAAAACCAGTCAAAAATCCACCTTATACATTTAAACACCTTGGTTATAATTCATGAAGATCCTAAGCTGAAAACTCTTATCTTTAAAATGTTTATTCTACTTGCACTCTGCTACTGCAGAAATGTCCAGAAGGTTTACTTTATTCTATTATTATGGGATAAATTACGTCTAGAAATGAGGGCAAAAGGCCCCAGGTGCCAGCTGGCTTCTTGGGTGGTTAGAAGTTCCCCAGTAGATGCTATGAAAGACTGAAGAAATCGCCAAGTTAAAAAAAAAAAATTAATAAAAAAAAGAAGCAGACCTAGAAAACAGGCAGCAAATGAAGGAAACAGGAAACTGCCAAGAGAGCTGCTGCCCCAGATAGCACAAGGAATTACCAGCTCTGTCAGCTGAGTTTGTGTGCCAAAAGCCAGCAGGCTCTTCCAGGAGTGCAGAAAAGCTGACTGACATTTCAGATGGGCAATTGCTGAACTCTGGCTTGGGTGGAGAGCTAGTGGGACATCTCAAAACAGGTCCCAGACTGACTTTGCCCTTTCAGTGAAGGAACAGGGCTATTAGGAAATCTTTATTTTTCTCCTAACATCACTCATCAGAGTTAAATAAATGAAAATAAAACTACAGCAGCCTATAAACTGCTTTCTCTATTGACTACCAGCAATTACTCCTGGACCCTTTGCCTTCCATCTTACAAATACTTTTCAAATTACTAATGCTCCATTACAAGTAGAGAAAGAAAAGCTTCTCATCAAGGTTTTGTCTTCTTACACTGAAATGAAATGCCAAGGAGACAAGACAGTACAATCCCCTTGAGAAGGCTGGAAGAGGTGCTGGTAACCCTGACATCATGGATGTGGCTTGAAGGTACCACCACCTCCTGGCACACAAACAAATACAGCCATGAAAGCAGCAGGGGACACTACTTCACAGCTCCAAGGGCTGGTGTTCCAGAAGGACAATCCAGCCCTGAGCTCCCAAGAGGGTACCAGAGCCTTTGAGTGCTGCTGGTTGTATGGTGAGGGATGGCAAATTTAGCAGCCCAGAAGAAGCAATGATCCTGACTCCATGCCTGTGAACACACCACTCAGCCACCTCACACAGTCTCTACTGCCCAAAGAACCAAGGCAGGGAAAACACATTACAGATGAAAGGGGAGGGGGCAGGGAGGGCACAGAGACAGCACAGGTCAGATATACTGAAAAGTGGTTCTATACTCTGACCAGTGTTTCCAGGATAGGTAGAAAATGGTGGGTCCCTAGAGATTATCACCTTTCAATGCTCAGAAACCTTAGTATGATGGTTTATTGCATATAAGAACTAATATATTCTCTATAGCAAAATACAGAAAGTAGGTCAGGTATCTACAAAATATGAAGCTGAATACATGTAAAAACACTTAACAATCACAGGCAAGGTGCACTTTCTAGTGACTCAAAAATAATCTTAATTTTTAAGTATTTACATTTTGGTTTCAAAATTCATATCCAAGCAGAAAAATACATACTCGGGGAAAAAAAAAAAAAAAAAAAACAGTGCAAAAGAAATAAAAGGAATTCAACCAAGATATTCAGCTTGAT
>VYXF01007307.1:1300974-1325647 GCA_013397295.1 Polioptila caerulea
AGAGCCGCGGTCGGGCCCGGAGCCGCCTCTCGGCGCGTCCCGGCCCGCGGAGGAGCCCCTGCCCGCAGCGCCCTCCCCGCACACCGCCACGCTGGAGAGGCGAAGCCTGCTCAACAACCGGGAAAAAAAGCCCCAACACCCCTGGGGTTCCCCTTCCTGTCACTGTCATCACAGCGGCCGTTCAAAGCAGAGCCAGCCCAACAAATGCTAACAGCAAATCTACATAATTCAGAGCCGGACCTCCAAGCCAGACTGACTCAAGTTCAGGTAAAAAGTCACAATTGCAGCCGTTCAAATAAGAAATTTTTCACTATGATGGTGATGAAATGCTGGAAGAGGTTGCCTATAGAGCTGGTAGCTGTCCTCACCACGGAAAGATTCGAGGTCACACTGGATGGGGCTCTGAGCAAGCTGATGGAGATGAAGATGACCCTGCTCATTGCAGGGACATTGGACTAGATGGCCTCTGAATGTCCTTTCCACCCCAAATTCTATGATTCTATGAAATGGCACCAATTAAAATAGTCTGGTCTCAACTGATGAGATGACAGACAGCCATTTGTCTTCTCTTAGACTCACTGCAATATTTAAACAAAACTTTTTCTAAAGGCTTACTGCTACACCTAAGCCAGGACTGGAGCAATGCCCTAGGATGAACCAGACTGCTCAGCCGAGGGCCTCTTGCTAGGAAGTGATGGCAAACAGCAGCTCCAGCGGTAGACCTGTTCTCCTCACAGCATGTCCTCTCCTGGGGCCAGCAGCAGTGGCAGAGCTGACTGGAGCAGGAGCAGGGACCCAAGTGCTGGCCACGAGCAGATGGCACTCCTGCCACTGCAGGACTGGAGTTGCAGCAGCTGATCAGAGGAAGTATTTGATGCTGGGAGCTGTTAAAAGCTTCCCCTCCTCTAAAATGGTTATGAATAACAGGAGAAAGGCTTGACCTTTCCACAAGAGAACTGCTGTTAAGAAATAAGACAACATCCCTGCCATTCTGCCTCCTCATCTGCAGTGCCCATGACAGGGGAAGACAAACACAATGGCTACAGAATGCCCAGCACAACTGCATGGTTCCTTGCAGCTGCACCCTGATGTGCAGGGAGATGCACATACCCTGTTGCATGGACAGCACAGCCATGGGCCAAACTGATACAAAGGTATGTCAGGGCACAAATCCCATTTCAGGATCTCTAACTTCAACTACCTATGTTGCTGTACCTGTCTCCTTTCTTATATAAGAGCACACTGGAGGAGGAAATGCTGCTTTAGAGAAAAAAGTGATTTAAATTCCTGGGTAGGGCTATCATAACCCTTCTATTTCACTTACAGAGACTACAGATGAACTAAAATACCATCAAAATAGATTTGCCATCCATGAATACAACCCTGCTCCTAGGTTTCAGTAAAGAAGCATGCACCAGCCAGTACATTTCCAATCTCCTTCAAGTGCTTTGTTGAAGCTCTTTAACAAGGCCTCTCTGTTATCCTCCTCTGGCAGGACAACGACTCTGAGGCTTTTTCAGAAATAAATACAGAGTCTCTTCAAAATAATCTAGGTCAATCTTTCTGTATATTTAATGCACAGTGTTTCCAAAATAAGATCTGTTTTTCTCTGCAGGCACATCATGAAACACGATAAGGTATTTCAATAATCCTCCAAATGGCCCAGCCCATGGTCATTTGAATTCTCTTTTGTGAGCACTGCTCTTTTCATTTCTATTCCTGAAATTTCAGCTTCTTGATTGTGGATCCTCTTTTCAGACTGCCAAGATAATTTTTAATGCATCTCCTGTATCCCTAAAGTTTCCTCCAAGTCAGGACATCCACAAACTTTGTAAGTCAACTTTTTAGCTGCAGCATCCAAGTCACTGATCAAGTTATTAGATACAAGTGGTAAAGGAGAGAATTCCTGCAAGGTGTGATCAGGCAGGTTCTGTTTAGGGGGATCCTGTTGGTGGCTCTGTGTCAAAACATCAATTTCTGTCCAGATGCTTCTTTTCACACAGCTGCACACCTCCCTTCCGGCGATTTCACCTAGACTGTTATTTCCAAACTGCAATATGCTTCCCTTGAAACCAAGACCTGAGTCCAAACTAATGTGCCTTGCAAGGGGATGATGAAGGAACAGGAGGAAGTATCAGCAGCACTTACATGACAGGTCCATAACAAGAAGAGTGGCAAGAGCAGACAAGTGGACACACAGAAGAGAATTTGCAAGGCTTGTGCTCTAACAAAGTCAATAACCATTACTCCAATTCTAAAGCCTCTTTCTCTTGTTTGCTTATGAAATTTTGTGTGAGACAGCATCAGCAGATACACCTAATTTATTTCTGCTTTCTGTTTAGAAGACATGCTCATCTGCCAGACCTGGAAAATTGTCTGCTTTGAAACAATCTGTTCTTAGAAATCCATGTGGCTCTTTTAATGCTCTATGATTCAGTAAGTGCTTATATATTGACTGTTAGTTGCACTCATGACTTGCTAGGGCTCAAAGCTAGGCTGACTGAGCTTTAATTCTCCAGCATTCCGCTTTTGCCACCATTTTCAAATACAATGACTGTGGTCGATCTTCTGGATGTCTTCTGGGGCCTCTTACATGAGCTCTGAAAAAGCATCCCTAATATGCCTAACAGCAGTCTCTGAATCATCCAGTCCTCCTGCTGGCACAATGTGCACAGTATTAAGCCAAAATATTAGAAAAATTGTATCACACTGTATTTGACATTAATGTTACAAAAAACATTCTTCCTCACCATTACTAATGTCTATCTTTAAGGATTAAACAGGAACAGTGGCAGCCAAGGGAAAATAAACAACATGCAACCAGGAAGGTTATGCCCGTGGAACAGTAAGAAAGGACCAAAAAGACAAATCTCTTGTGATAAATTCTTTACACATTTCAGCCTGGATCTGGCTCCATTCAGCTCCAGGGTTTCATTAATGTTCTCCCTTTTCCCTGGGGCTATGTGAAAGAGGAAATGAGATAACGCCCAATCGGTCCCTGTTACAGTGCTCCAGCCCTTTGAACAGCACTCAGCAGCCACACTGACTAACACCATCGGTAGCTGCTTTCCTCCCAGACTCGCTGGCAGGGGCCCAGGGATCTCCCCTCCCAGGCGTGCTGCCACCAACCCGAGGCCAGCTGGCTGCCGCCAGCCACCCTGCTTCCCTTCTGTCGCACCTCCCTTCTGCTACTCACTGTTTCACCCATCAGGAGTCAGGAGTGTGAGTGACTTTGCCCTCTCCTCCCAATGATACCAAGCAACTTGTGCTTGGCATTGTCTCACCAGGGCATTGCAAGGGCTTGCCCCGCTCCCCAGCCTTCACAAAATGCAGGCGGTGGCTTGGCTTGTGAAGGAAGCTCGGCATCCACAGCACCAGGAGCCATTAACTTCATCCTTGAATCTTAGAGCCAACTCAGGATTCTCTGGATGAAGGATCAGCCAAGGTAATGTCTGTCTGGACTTGTGCACCTGGCCATGGCTGGACCACAGGGCAGAAGAGAGAGTGGGGGCATAAATGCCTGCCCCAACCTGAGTGAAAATGCACTGCAAAGACTGGGTTTGATTCAAGCGTGGTTTGTTCAATGCTCAGACTAAGAAGCTGCACAGAATTATGTTATCTGTGGCAATCCTCCATGCAGCTGTGAACTTCTGGATTACTGATCAATTGTAGCACTAAAAAAAGTTCATAAAGAAGTTTTACATTTAAGAACACTATTAGAGGAATAAATGTAGGCATCAGCAGAGGGAAAAACAAGTCATTACATACCAGACCAGTGAAGATGAGCTCAGTGAAAAACTTAATTGTTTGGAGGGGATTACAGTGAGTCATCTTTTAAAATTTCAAGTGTTCCCAGTACAATTGCTCACAAGACTCCAAAATACTTTATAGACTCAGAAAGAGTCAGTGTGCTCTCCAATTCAAAAACCCCACCTATGAATAAGTGTTTTGATTATTGGACAGCCTTCACATTATTAGCTGGGTCCCAGTTTGAAGAAATGTGTGTTCCAACATGAGACTGCCTTCAAGTTTTTTATTACATACTGGCTGGCCTATTTGCATATTTCTCAAGAAACAGATATTATTACCACGTATGTGTGGCACTGACAACTTCTGTGCTCACCATTTGCCCTCCCACCTCACCCACCACGCTGCTCTCCTCTCCTGCCCTTCTCCCACCCTACTTTGAGAGACAGAGAAAATAAACAGTGTAAAGACTTGTATAAGAATTCATCTACTCCAAGCAGAAGGATTTTATAAGCAACTAGAAATGCATGCAACATTTCTTTCTGAAGGTAATAATAGCCTGAAGAACTTTTATTCAGATAGCCCTTCCTAATCCACATGTGTGTCTTGTGTATCATCGCAGTAAACCTCAAGAACTACTCCACCCCTTTAGGTCAAGAGCAGTGAGGTCATGGATCTGCAGAAATCACCCTTGTGATATCATCCAGTTCCCCTTCTGTCACCCAGAGGGATTGCCAGTCCCTCTACACCCTCCCCTCCTTCCTCAGCACTCTCCTCTTCCCTCACAGGTGGCTTATCCAGGGACTTTCTGTATGGGTGCTTTTCCAGCAGCACAGCAGAAAAGTGCAGCATTGTGTGCAGCAACAGAGGCACATGTATGTGCTCCCTGTTGTAAGGAGCAAAAAGATACCATTCAGAAGATAAAACTAAAACAATTTACCTGTTATTATTCACCATAAAAATCTTGTCTTTGACCTTATAAACTCTGGCATAACTACTACCAGGAATGGTGAAGAATACCAGTTTGTAGGAAGGCAATGCACATATTGTACATATTTTAAAGTTCTTGCTATTAATTCTTCTTTGTGTGACAGAAGCTATGCAATAACCTTCCAAGCTGACACCAGCATCTTATTCTTTTTTTTTCCCCTGAAAAATAGGGACACTTTACAGCAAAGCAGCAAAGTCTTATCTGCAAGAAAACTAAGGTACTACTCCATTCTACTCTCTGTTTCAAAACCAATCAAAAAGGGGAAACAAGAATACTTTCATTATAAATCACATTAGATCACCCTACTGCTTAGTACTGAATAAAAAATTATAACTAACTTAACATCAACATTTTATTTGCTTGCAATTCCACCTGTGGAATATTAGATATGCTGTAATTTCAGAATTGTATTCCTCTTGCAGCTTTACCTGATTTTGCTTATTTTAGGTAGGAAGAAGGGGGTGTCAAGGCAGTCTGTCATTCCCCAGATGACTAACTGCTTTACCTATCAGTCCTTCACTGGCTACTTCCCTCTACTATGCACAAATCTGACTCTATAGTTTTAGTTTAGGCAGAGTTTAGGCATCTCCCAGTCCTTGCAATCTTTGTCCCCAAGCATTCCTGTAAGACAAGGTGGTGTGGAACTCAGTTGGCAGCCCTGGAGCTGACACAGAGGCAACATCACTTATCAAAGATTTGGGAGCAGGAAACAGTGTAGCACAGGGGCCCAAACCCTGCGCTGGACCTGCAGCCTTGCCTCAGACCACATGAAGTCTGGAGATACACTCTAGCAGAAAGGCTGCTTAGTTAAAAATTGAGAGAAAAGAAATAGAGCAGTTTAACTTGAGCAGAAGGGAGGGATTTCAGGGCTCTCAAGCAAAGCCCTCATTAGCAGCACAGTCCCAACTCAGCTTTGGATTTGCAGCCTGCTCACTGGCTAGGCTGAGGGTCTCTGGCATTTAAGAGCCAGATCTGAAAGTGCTGGCTGGGGGACACAGGGGATGTCCATCTGTCTGTCTGTCCCACTCCTTTTCCTGAGTTTTTTACACTAGGCAGTCTGAAGAGGGGGAATCACTTCCCTTGCGCCAGTAGCCCACTTGGGTGTTCCCGTGGTGGCCATCAGGACGAATTCATGTTCATAACTCCACATGGGCTGATGTTGCAGATTCACCTGAAGATTGTTCATCTGTCATGGGGAGCAAGATCATGTTCCTGCAGCCCACCAGAGGCCATCCTCCAAATCACCTTGGCAGGCTCTTGCATTTTCATTTTTGGAGAGGGCAGGGAAGCATTTCTCTAAGAGAAAAGGAGTGGCAGGACAGAAGGAATCCAGGCCTGGAGGCATAGTGGGGTGGGTCAGTGGGAACACTGCTCTAATCACTTCATCTCCACATTTGCTGCACCCTGCCAGCCCTGACAATTATGGCTACCTGTTGGCCTCAGTCACCCCACTGGCTGGCAGTGCCCCCTTTCCTTCCCTTAACTGTCCTCAGTAAATGGAGCATCAGAAACAGGCATTTCACTTTAGGAGAAGAAAACAGCTCTTTTGCCTGCACTGGGAAATCAGCCAGCTCCCATTCAAATCAAAGGGAAGGGATCACGTGGATGCATTTCAATTAATTGCACTGGTGAGGCAGGCTGCAAACAAGCTTCCCTTTCAGCCAGACTCCTTCATTTGTCTTCTGTTGGGGAGGTGGTGGTGTATTCAGCAAAATTACCTGGGGGATTCATCTCATTACACAGTGTCTGAAAGCTGGGAGGGGGCTGTATTTGCAGAGGGCTGAATTTAGCAGGGCTGTACTCTAGTGGCAAATAAAGGGAAAAAAGAAAACTGATTTTCTATCTGCTAGAGCTGTGGTCTCCAAATTATTTTGATTGCATAATTCTATCAGTAAAAAAAAAGTTAAGCTTGTACCCCCAATGCATGTCAATTTATTTATTTCTAAATTATCTGCATTCAGTTCCAACCTCACCCAAGGAGACTGCAGGGGTTGAAGAGCTGGGTGCAGTGACTGTCATCTGCTCACTGGTACTGTGAGCCCATCTCAGAGGCTCTTATGCCAGAACCACCATCAAATACTTCAGGGCAACTTTCAGGTAAAATCAGTCCCAGGAAGGAAAAAGAAAACAAAAGGAAACACAACCAAAAGAAAAGCAGCACAAGGCTTCTTGGGAGCAAGAGTGTGTTGTATTTCTCAAGAACTTTTTTCCCTTGAAAGTAATTCTTAAAGCCTCTGTGGACACACACCCTTCATGAAAGGATGCGAGGAAGGAGCATTCAAAGACATTCTAAAGGCAACCTAAATATGGGTCACATTTGTGTTATGCATATAAACAATAATCTTCAGATAAATAATTACTATTGTGGGTTACCCTTAACAACCAGATAAAAACAGAGGTCTGAAGTCAGTACTAACCTGCAGTGAGTTTTTGGCACTTCATTTGTGCTTCCTCTGACAACAGGCATTCCCATTTCAATTTCTATTTACTTCTAACTGCTATAAAAATAGCAAGTCATCAAGTAATGAAGTACATCAAATATTCAGCTTATAAATAAGTAAAAAGATCAACATCAGGTGTGAGGTAAGGTACAGGTCATTTTTTTGTGTGGAAAATAGGGCAAACTTAGAAGAACAAGAGCAGTAACAGAACTAGTATTACAATTATATGCTCATTTTTTCCCTTAATTAATTCCCTTATGGTAAGGTACGTGCTTATATCAATGATAGCAATAGATAAGGAAAATGTAAGTCCTAGACAGATATATGCTTTAACCTGGAACTTCCATAGGCACTCAAAACTTAAGAACTGATTTGAAAATAGTGCTGTCATACAGCTAAAAAGCCTGATGCACATCTTTCAGAATAACCTTCACCACCCTAATTTGAGCATAAGACTTAGCAGAAGAGATGGAAATTGTGTCTGGCAAAAAGTAAAAGTGAATTCTGTGTACTAGATATTCCAAAAGAAAGAAGTTACTTGCAAAATTGACTTTCCTGCTTTCTATGTAATACAAATCTGCACGGATGCCAAACTGTTTTGAACACAGCCCATAACAGAATTCATTCAGGACAGAAAAAAAGTGCCAGCCTAAACCATCTTTATATTACTACCATTTTACAGTCATGGTAATGCCAATAACATACAATTACTAATTTTGATGCATTAAGAGAGTACCAAATTAAATTTTAAGAAGTTTGCTTGTCTTACTCCTTTTTTGGTAGCTTTGAACTGCTACTGAGAAATGAGGCATCAGTCCAACATAAAGAATAAGCCTGAGGGGAAAATAAAGTCATTGCATATTACTAAAAAAAAAATCCAGTAGTTTTTGACAGAAAGAAAAAGAGGAAAAAAAGGATTTTCATGTGAACGCACATAAGGAAAAATAATTTGGGTTCCTTTAGATCAGGGGGTGAAAAATGCAGNACTGCTACTGAGAAATGAGGCATCAGTCCAACATAAAGAATAAGCCTGAGCGGAAAATAAAGTCATTGCATATTACTAAAAAAAAAAAATCCAGTAGTTTTTGACAGAAAGAAAAAGAGGAAAAATAGCATTTTCATCTGAATGCACATAAGGAAAAATAATTTGGGTTCCTTTAGATCAGGGGGTGAAAAATGCAGAGGAAGTTTAAATTAAAAAAAAAAAACCAAAACAGCCCAAAACAACCACACCCAGCAGCCAGGAGCCCAGCCTTAGGAGCCCAGCTCCTCACATCCCCAGAGAATCTCCTGTGGGCCCTGCTCCCTGCCTCATCCCAGAGACCACCTCATCACTGCTCTGCTGTGAAATGTGAGCAGGGACAGTCAGGAGCAAAGCAGAGGCTTTTTGTCATTTTCAGTCCCCCCATGACTGTGAACATGCAATGCAGGAAGAGACAGCCAGCCAGACTGGGGCCAAAGAAACCCACTAATTAATGCTGGTGTCTGCGACAAGTAGAGATTTAAAACTCAAGAATTTCCACCTCAACATGTGGAAGAACCTCTTGACATTGAGGGTGGCAGAGCACTGGCACAGCTGCCCCAGGAGGTTGTGGAATCTCTCTCTCAGGAGACCTTCAAAACCCACCTGGACATTCTCCTTTGTCACCTGCTCTAGGTGACCCTTCCTTGGTAGAGGGGTTGGACAAAATGATCTCCAGATGTCCCTTCCAACCTTAAGAATTCTGTGATTCTGTGATTTATGGGACACATTACTAATTTTTGAACTTCAAAATAAGGGTGGAGCAGCAGTTACAGAAATGTGAAAAGACACTACCCATCCTAACTACTTAAAATGAAACAAAAAGAGAAAACCAGTAACAGCAAAAAAAGGGTGAAAACTAGAATTCAGTAAAAGATGTGATGTCAGGCATGTACTCTAATTTCAAATCTTATCTTTGACACTGGGCCTTTGGCTGTTCTTCTGAGCCATTTCAACTTACTTTAAACTTCTTGCAGTCATTGCAGATGAAGCAGTTCAGACAGGATTTGCAGGGAATCTTCTTCCCACAGCAGGAAGTGGAGACAAAGGCAAAAAAAGCCAGAGACAATTTGAGTAGAAAAAGCTGATGCAGTAAGAGAGGACTTCAGATGATGGACGGTGGGAAGGAGGGGAAGGCAATTACCATAATTGGTATTTTGGAAGCCACAGCCCAAAACGGGAAACAATGAAGTTTCATCCTGTAAAGTCCAACATCCCACGTCCCAATATGTTCCAGATTTATTAGTGGTTAACAGTAGATGCTCAAAAAAAAAGCACAGGAATTCCAGTAAATTAATTCAAGACAGTTAAAAAGTCAGAGGAGATGACATACACCAGTATTATATGAAACACAACATGTGAAATGAAAGTGAGACTCAGGGGAGCACCTTCAAAAAAATGGTTGGGGAAATATTTCTGGACTTCTGCTGACATGAATGAGAACAGCTTCAGATGCTCAGTGGTTCCCAAAATAGGATATGTAAACCAGTGCCTTCTATTCCTCAGTTCATTACAGAAAACCAGCTTTTCAATTATCCAGATTTAAATAATCCTGAATTATTCTGTATCTAAAACTTGAAATTAAATCAGATTTTCTCAAAAAAATGCTCAAAGTGGCAAAAAATTCCTTTAAATTCTGCTTTTTCCATGTCCATGACTTTCAGCCTATAAATGTCAAAAGATATTAAAAATAAAATTAAAAATTAAATCAGCCCTCAGCTTTAATCAGTTCCAGGAACCATGGAACAGCAACTAAATACTGGCAGAGGCAAAAGGGAAGAAAGAGAAATGAAGATAAAATTTCCTTATTGTCAGAAGACCCACAGGATTTCCCACCGAATTCCTTTCAGCCAGGGAGGTCTTAATAAATATCGTATTTGTATGTGGATAAAGTACAATAGAAATGCATGGTTTTATTAAATTTTAAGGAATTAAGATAGGCCAGGCACGCCAAATGGCACATACCTACCCAAAGGGAGGGCTGAATGTTTCTGGGGGGGCTGTGCTGTGCTGCCATCACCTTCTGGACAGCAGCTGGAAGAGAGCACTGCTTTGGGGCTCAGAGCTACAGCCTCTGCTCAGGGAGGAGGTTGCTTTATCTTCAAGCCAATCATTAATGTGTGCTCAAAGGAACCTTCCCAAACATGGAATAATCAGTCTGATCAATCTGGAAGTGGGAGTATAAACACAAAGGATTTGCAAACCAGGTATCACTAAGGAACAAAAGGGGCTGTTTTTCCCTCATAAGGTAGGAGATGAAATGCCAGTTCAAGAGTACCTCATTGCTGATGTTCTTTAGAGCAACATGTTGGGAAAGCAAAGGCTTCCTTTGTTTTGTTTGCTGGTTTTGTGTGTTTGTTCTTAAGCTTTCTTTTCGCCAAACAAACAACAACAACAAAATCTGTATACCATTCCTGGCTTGCTTTCTGACCTTCAGCAAGTTGTCATTTCCTTGAAATCACAGTTCAGAGACACAGTTTATGCACAGCCTGTTTCACAGCTTCTTGGCTGGGTTCAAACATGCTGCAGCAGGATGATGCTGAGTAGCAGTCCACTAGAAACTTTCCTATCCTGACCAGGTATTTTTTTTTAAATTATGGCAGGTAACCTGTCCTGCTATAAAGCATACCACCATGAAGATACCTTCAGTCTTTCAACAGCTGGCATAAACTCTGTGCTGTTTGCACTGCCCAATTAAACACAGACATCATCTGTGCTAATGTCTGACCATGTTTGTCCCACCAAGTGGCATCATACAGAGGTGTAAGCCCAGCCCTAAGATGCACTTAAACTTATGAGTATGCCTCTGAAAACTGCTAACATGTTTATCTTTCAGAAAGTGGGATAGGAAACAGAGTTCCTTATAGCCCTAATGAAATCTGCCACTACTATTAACTGAAATAAAACATATCTAAAAATGCTAGCCCCTTCTAAAATCCCATTGCAGCAAAGTTATCCATGTCACTTTACTGGCTCTTAGCAATCATTGCAATTAAAGCATTCCCTCTCCCACCCCCTCGACTTTTGGGACGCTACAATGGGAATGCTGTAGTGTGAAAGCAAAAGTAGTCCAATCATCTGTTTAATATCACATTCACTTAATAATGCAAGGGCAGCAAATCTGTTCTAACTAACATTGCCTTGTAACTATCCTCCAGAAACTGGCTTTTCCACAAGCATTTATAAAGGAGATAATAATAAGTAGCTCTGAGCAGTCCAACCAAGTGCTCAGCACTCAGCAGAAATCACCAGCATAAATTAATTAGAAATGAAAAAAAAAAAAAAACAAACAAAAAAACCCCCACAAAAAAACCCAAAAAACAAAACAAACAACCACTCACAGAGACTTAATGTGAAATCATTACAATTGTCCAAAATCAAATCAAGTTTATAGGGAAGAGGGGGATGATACCAAATTAACAGAAATACTGTTCTTACCATCAAATGCAATGTGCTGTTGTTAATGTCACAAAAATACTTGTATAATGCAGACTAAGGCAAGAAACATTGAGCAAGTAGTATAAATTCTTAGAAACGACCTTAGAAACTGAAGTGACTCAGATATTGTGTTATATTCACCTTCCTTCTTTAACCTCTTCCGTACTGAACTGCCTGGCCACAGGCAATTCAGAGCCCCACACCTTGTGGGATGCATTGTACATTATGCCCCCAAGAGATTTCCTAACTTCACCTCTGCCAGAGGCAGAGTCTGGCTCTCAGGAAGGTCACCAGGAGTTCCACAATCCACAGTTCCAGGGACATGAACCCCCCTCCAACCCACTAGCAGCAGTAACTCCACTGCCAACCCAGAGCCCAGCTCCCTTTCATGAATGCAACTCACTTGCTGTAAAATTCACACCTCAGAGGGGTGTGACTGAAGAATCACAAGAGCCCCCGTGAACAGGAACCTCCTCCTTGCTTACCCATCCAGAACCACTTTGTTTGCACCAAAGTACAACAAGCAGGCCACCACCAAGTGGCTACTGGGCTGAAAATGTAAATTAAATTATACCAGTTAGCAGTACACTGGGTTAATAGACAACTTCTCAACACTCCACTGCACAAGACTGAAACCAAACTATCATTTGGGCTCTGACCCTATGAGCAAGCAGACCTGTGGTGACAATGACTCACTCTGCTTTTCCGATTTTGGGGTTTTTTCACACATTTACATTTGCCTGGCCATTTGTCAAACTATGCAAACCCAACTGCAGCGAAAAAAAAGGCATCAAAGAGATCTGTTGAAAAACGCTGTAAGTAAAACTACAGGGTCATATATGTTATATATATGTTTTATATGTATATTTATATATATATGCTCATTTTTAAATTAGATTCAGGTCAATTGTATTTAAAAAAAAAGCTGAACCAACCTTATAAAAACAAGATATTAAGTATACAAAATATACTTTGCTAGGTTTCAAATCCAGTGTATGACAACTTCAGCTGAAGGCATTTATCTGTAGGCACAGAGATGTGACATGTGGGCCAGGCATGCTGGACTCATCTGTCTAATAACCAGCTGCTCTTCTTTAAATACAAGAAATCAGAGATTAGGAAAATATCTTCCTCTTTGTCCCTATACCTCAGACAAAGCAGCAAGGTTTCAAAGCTGACAGAACTAGTTTCCAAGCATTAGCAGGTATTTTGTCTGATTTGGCTGCTGATATTCCATTTACGGACCCTTAAGACTAAATCAAGCCTCATTAAAGAGGGCAGTGGAATTTCAGTTGGCTTTGAAGAAAATTGATTAAGACTTGCTGTCTTAAGTGTATAACACACTAACCTCTAGAATATGCACATTAAACAGTGAGAGGTCAAACATATGGTCGTTTCTTGTCCCTACCAACATGCTGAGGGTAACCTGGTGCAGAATTCTCCATTTATTTGCCTACAGCCTTGAGGAATTGTCACAAAGCTCCATTAATCTATTTCTATTGAAGTCATAACACACCCCTGCAGACTCGACTGTGAGTAAGGGGTCATGCAGGCAGTAACTATGCAGAGAGCTCCAGTGAAGCAAGCAGTAGTACCATGGCCAGCTAGCTAGAACTGAGCTCGGTTTGGCTCTTCATAAATACTGAATAAGCCAACAATCCCTGCCTTCAGCAGTTTCCTCTCTTCTTCCCCGTGCATGAGTGATGAGTGCAATTGGTTCACAGCACAGCATCGAGCCTTTGTGATGAACAGAAAGCCACTGCTGCAGTGTGGGTTGATGAAGCACTGAAGATCGTGTCCTCTGTAAAAATGCACACTTTTTAGCACAGAAAATGCGTTATTTACAGAAGCAAAACACCAGGATACACCGGAGCTGTTAGGAAATCAAACATCATAGTATGCCACAAGACGGTAATAAAAAAACTATAAGGGTGGTTATTAGACAGGTGGGTCTCTTCTGGTGCTGAGAACAGACAGGGGAAGCAGAATTACCGCCAGGTGAGGTGGCCAGGAGGGCTCCCACACACACATTACTATGCACGCTACTAACCACTGCCTTGTGTTTGGACGCTCCCAGACGCTGCTACTCGTTTCCCTCAGTTCCTTTGTTACTTACAAGGAGCACACAGCATGTCAGCACAGAAGGCCGTGAGGACAGCCAAGGCAGGAAGGTCTGTAACCTTCAGCACCCATCGAGCAGCCCTTTGGGACTCCCCCCGCCTGAGCTGTGCCATGCCACACCATCCACTCCTCCTCTGTACACAGCACCCTGACGAGGGGCAGGCACAACCTCCCAGCACCCAGGACAAAAATGTCAAATGACCACTTGTGCAGAACCAAAGCACCCCCTGCCACAGTGCTTTTGGTGCCACACCATCATCTGCTGAGCTTTTAAAATCTTAATTCCTGATGGTGCACTTCTTGCCTTGGGAAAAAGGCTTCAGAAGGGGCACCCTGTGTTTATTTATATGCCTGACCAGTCAATTGCTAATAATAATTTGGAGACAACACCCTATTGCAACACCTGCTTGTACACAATGAACAGAGTTAAGGAAAAAATTATGTCAGCATCACTTAAAAAAAATAACCAACTGTATCTTCTCCTGCCACTCTTCTTACCTGTGTGGTTGGCTTAAATATTTTACGTGTCAGATAGATATATGTTACAAAAAAGCTTAAAAAGAGAATACAAAACACAGATAAACTCAACCCTCACAAACTCTGGGGTTGAACCCAGATCCTGCTAACTGAGGACATGTGTTTTGCACTTGAGTTCTTGGCTTCAAGGAAATTTAAATTCCAACTCATAACTTGACCTGAGTGAACTCAAGAATTTAACTGAAGGGTTATGCACAAGCAGGACTGTATTATCTTCAGACTAAATACATTAATTTGATTATTTTTACTTAGATACATTTCACTGTCTATCAATTTCTGAAAAGCAAGTATGTCCTTTTTAAACATTTTTAATGTTCACTTTAAGATAAGAAGACTTTAAACAAATATTATCTCCTTGTCCCCCCTGACTTCTCTTAATATATAAGAAAAAAAGCATAGGAAAAATTCTTCAGTAAATGCAATTCTGTTAATGCCCTTGCAACACTTCCACTCGACCACCAACTCAGCACCAAAACATGAAATATTGGATACTGACAGCACCAATGCTTTTGCCTTATTAAACTTTAAATCAACATGAACTTTATACCACGAGATCTCTGTGGTATAAAGAAAAGTGGTTTTTTTAATTACAACTTTCCTTACAACTAATTCAGGAAGATCCTGCCTTCCCTGCATCTCCAAGAACATTACTATTTAAACCATGAACACAGAGCTGATATATATATTCTTTCCGAGTCTGAAAACCATTTTGACTTGGAACTAAGGCCCTGCTCATTTTACATTTGCTGTTATGACAAGGGATTAATGATAGGTTAAAAAATCTGGACTCAGCAGCTTTTCACTATATTCCCCTCCCACTGTAGCAGGGACAACTAGCAAATGCAAACCAAGGAAGGAACACTACTCAATATATAAGAGAAAAATCCTCTGCTTGACATTTATACCATCAACACCCTTCATGCCTACACATGCTGGACACTAGAAGACAGCTTTGAGTGGTGCAGTTTCTCCTCTGGGAGAACAGAACCCAGAAATTACCACAGAAATTACCATCCCCCTCAGCTACCCTAGTGATGGTTGTGATGGCTACAGCTGCTATACTGGGCACATAGTGACTGAGATCCCAGCATCTGCCTCATCCCATCCCTTCTGTGAACTCTGGTGCTGTTTTTTGTACATGCATGGAAGTAACAATACTGCACATTTCTAACAGTGTGCTACTGGACTTAACAGAAAATCCATGACTGAAATCAAGCCACTACACAGCTAAACATTACCAAAATCCATCAGGTAAAAATTATTAGACCAGTTTTACCTCAGATGACACAAAATACTCAGTATGTAATCCTGCCTTCATTGGGAATCTGTCCTGCTTGAAACTGTCCTGAAAAGACACCAGTATCATGCAATGACATTCAACTTCTTGAATGTCTCTTTCAAGTACAAGTGTACAAAGCTATTAATAAATTAACAAACAGCCCAAGGTGAGCAGAAAGATTTCTCATGAAACTTGAGCAGTAATGCAACATTACTGTTCTTGGATCCTTTGACATTTTATCATGTGCTAGTAATTCTCCCAAGGGTGATATCAAGGATCCTCTTAACTGTACTGTTTGCCCATCTCTGCATGGTAACGATAAAAATATTGATTTTCACATTTCTGACTCAGATGCAATTTGACACAAGAAGTCCAAATTATTTCCCCCTTGCAGTGCATCAGAAATCACAAGCACAGAGAGCTTCACTCACACCAAAATGAAGCAGCCTTCTTAATACATGACACTGAAAACAGCGCTTCATTTGGTCTGTACTTTTCAAAATGAAGGCCTGGTCCAGCAGCAGATTTTAATGCAGGTTGTGGAGGGGACAACAGAATGGTTTGGGTTGGAAGAGAGGTCTGCGTTGGGCAGGGACATCAGATCAGATGGGTCTGAAGAGCAGCAGCTGCAGGGTGAGATTTGCCTCAGGTATGAGCTGACATCAAGGAGCATCCCACCTTTCCTTGAGAACCCTGACACATCGAACGCAGCCCTGAAAACCCTCGGATCCTCTACAGGTCCTGCTGGAGTGAAGTTTGATAATTCCCATCCTGCATGTGACAATAAGGAAAAGGGCTTTCAGTTTTAGACAAAGTTTGGAAATTTTTACCTTTAGGTTTACACTATGCATAGCCACCAGCAATATTCCAGCCCTCTTCCCTCACTTCATCTAACTGCAAAGCCATGGCACAACTCATCTCTCCACCACCCAAAGCTAAACCCCACATGGTGACCAGACAGCCCTGTGCCAGTGCCTGAAGACATCCAGCTTCCAGCATGGCAATAAACAAGGCTGTACCAAGCCATTCCAGAGGGGACATCACATGAGCAGGATGCCCATGGAGAAGGGGAGCCTTTTCACTTTGAAAAGAGAGAAATTGTAATTGTGAGAGAATTCAACAGAGGGGAATTCATCCCTGGGCTGCGAGCCCTTCAGTTCCTACCCCCCTACGAGTGTCCTGGCTCTGTGAGTTTCTTGTATTTCTTTTTTTTTTTTTTAATGGGAACCTGAAACAGTTCTTCAGTGTTTGAATGAGCAGGAAATCAGCCAAAAGAATAAGACTCACTGGCCTTTGGATTATTTCAAACAATTAACAATAAAGTGCTATTCTCTGATATAAATACAGAAATCACACTTCTTTGGTGCACAATAGCAAATGAGCCCACTAAAGGGGCAAAAGGAGGTAGATTTTTTCTGAGAGGTAAGTACTTTTCTAAATAACACCTACCCTGAGGATCATATTTATACAACTATTTCAACAAACATTTGAAAGTCCGCTATAATCCACTAACGAGAAAGGATCAAAGAAACTAACAGGAAGGCCAGGATGCAATCAAAATATTTGATCAGTGAGTGGTTTTGTATTCAAGCCATAAACTCAAGGGCATTTCAGTGGAAGCTGTGGGAGGAGAAGCTGCTGTGAACACCTGGAGATTATGTGGCCATGGCAGATGGAGCCCCTTAGGGGAATTGTCACGCCCCACTGCCATCGCTTCCTGCACAGGACACCACCACTGCCCACCACCCCCAGCTTCCCAACACTTTCAGTGCAGCTATGTTAAACAACCAAGGGTGGAAATTTTACTCGTTCTCCTAAATCCCATCACCTCCCCCGCTGAAGTTAAATATTTGGCCTTTGGTAAAAGTAAATGGATTTTTGTTTTTCCTTTCAGAGCGGTCTCACGATCTCCGTGTGACCCCGGTGGGAGGACAGAGGGAGGCAGGGAGACCCCACCGTGCACTCAGAGCACTGCCAGAGCCCAGTGAGTGTCAGCCCACTCAGTAGCAGAGATGGGTGTAATAAGCTTTTAAATACTTCCTGTCCCTTTTTTTTTAAAGAAAAAAGAACAAGGGAAAAGCTACTGGTGTTTTCTGATCTTCCTCCTCACATTTTTTTTTCAAATACATACTTAGCAAACATTAAACAACTACATGTTTGGATGCAATTCAAGGTAAACAATTACTTTGATAGTTTAATTTTTATTTTTTTTTAATAGCAAATTCTCACTTTCTTGAAAGGCTTTTCTTTTACTTATTTGTATATTCCCTAGGTTATCAGCATATTTCCTTTTGCTTTTCTGAGAGCACTATACATGTCCTTGTAACCAGAGAAGTATGGGAAATTGGATGGGAAACATCCAACTGTGTATAAACACTTAGGACTCAGACACTCTAATACAAAACAAGTACCTCTCTGAAACAAACATCTCCAGATGTTTCAACATATTTTTATATATAGATAGAAATATATATAAGATGTGACTCAGACACGGAAAGCCAAAAGAATGTTCTCATTTCCTGAGACTGGCTAACAAAAAGGAAAAAAATGTGAACAAAAGAACAAAGATTCAAAAGTAATCTCTTTCTTAACAGCAGCAGCTTTAAAATGCTCTGCTTCAAATCCTTTTTCATATAATCAGAATATTGCCTCTCTCTTGCAACTGCACAGACTCACAAAAGGAAACACAGAAAGGAGAAAAACTGTTTTCTGGGTTGTTTTAAAGTGCTACAGAAATATCTCATTAGAGAAGTGCCTGTCCTTGTTTCAGCTCCAGTGAAGCTCATTGACACTTCCCAACAAGCCCCCCTCCCACAGCCTGCCTTCTCCAGGGCACAGGGGCTGAGAACAGCCAGCAGCCACGTGTGCTGTGGCTGCAGCCCTGTCTCTGCATGGCAGGACTCTGCCTGCAAGAGCTCCCAGCACATCTTGCTCCATTTTTATTTTTTCCAACAGTACAAGCGGGTACAAACAGCATCCAGTTCCTCTGGCACCTGAAAGCAATGGGTGAAGAAAGCCCACGGGCATCTCCAGATCATGAAGTCTTGTCATACCAACAAATGTCAGGTAGATTTAAACAGGCGTCAAGATGTGTCACTATTCTTTCTAACCATAAACTAGTGTCAGGGGGGCAGGACACGGGATTTCCTTCCTCTGAATCCTTTGAAGGTGAATTTNGTACAAGCGGGTACAAACAGCATCCAGTTCCTCTGGCACCTGAAAGCAATGGGTGAAGAAAGCCCACGGGCATCTCCAGATCATGAAGTCTTGTCATACCAACAAATGTCAGGTAGATTTAAACAGGTGTCAAGATGTGTCACTATTCTTTCTAACCATAAACTAGTGTCAGGGGGGCAGGACACGGGATTTCCTTCCTCGAAGGAATCCTTTGAAGGTGAATTTCTGCAAACCAATTCTGTGAGTTTCAGACAAAACCACTGCCGGTGTGGTTTCCCTTCAGGCAGGGCAGTAGGAGGGGACAGCAAGCTGCAGAGAGAACACACTCAAGTGCACTCTCTACCACAGAAAGTAAACTTGCCCAGAGAATCCTCCCACAACAATCTGCAGGCATGTGGGTGATCCCTCTTCCAGTGCAACAGAGCATGGACTCCCAATGCTGACACTGCACCCAGGACAGCCACAAGCAGTCCCCAGACCACTGCTCCCTCCTTCTTTAAATCTCCAGTACCTTGTCACAGAACTCCAGCTTTCACACTGCTCTCTGCAAAAATCCACGCTTCTGCTGAAATGGGTATTGCCACTTCTCCCAAATTCTTTCCCATGGACATCCCTGCACTCACAAGATCAAGGAATTGATCCACGTTGAGACAAACTCAGTTTAAAATCTATGTATCTGCCAATCTCCCTCACCATAGGTTTTCAGCTGGCTCAAGTCTCTAGTGCTGGCATGAGAAATGGTGGGGGACAGAAATGTGTGGGTCACCCTGGGCAGCTGTAGCACAACCATAAGCTTAATTAAAATGTCTGTGTAATCCATGGGAAGGACAGCTGCCCTGGCATGGCCCACAGATGGTCTGTCCTGAATCATCACACTGGCCAGAGCTGGCTCTGGGAGATGGCCACTGCCAAGTGAATCTCAGCCCACTTACAGCAGACCCTGGCAATTAATAGAGCACAAATGTCAGTCTCTGCCATGAAACACAAGTCTGTCCTGCTACCAGCACAGTTCACAAGAGCATGGTAGCCATATGCAAAACTCAGCAGTACGTGCCTATTAGCAAGCAAGCTCTCACAAAAACCAGAGGGTTTTGCAAGCAGGGGCTGCTGTGCCAATTAAGCCCTGAACCCGCAGGGGCCGCCTTCCCCCAGCAGTGTGGTGGCACCCCCTGCTCCCCCGCTAGCCAAGCGTATTTTTCATTCCCAAATCAGAGGTGGAGTGTGCCAGGAGACACCAAAGGAGGACTCGGGGATGCTGTGGTTCTGCAAGGCAGAGGCTGACAGCCAGTTCCTTGCTCCTGCCAGGCAGCGCCCAGCCCTGGTGGGGATGGCCAGGCCCCCACTAAAGAGTCCTTGCAAAGTATCAGGGTCCCTTTGTTCCGTCCCAGGGCAGATTTGAAACTAATTCTCTGCGTGGTTCCCTCTCCCCACATCAATCCCACAGCTGCTGAATGTCAGTGTGGGGTCTGGACTGAAGCCACTTTGCCATGTTGCTGCCTCCCAAATATTTGCTGGCGTTACTGCATTGCTTTGCTGTGGTCTTTCCCAGTGTCCCAAATTACAATAAAACAATATATTAATACAGAAAACTCTTTAAAGTAGCCCATGCTGCTCTGGCCACCCAGGAAATGTTCATAAAATCATTACAATGCCTTAGCTTCCCAGATGATCCACATCAATTTCCCACCCATGATGTGAGCAATAAAACCCCCTGGTTTTAACTCTATTATTCACACCAGTTCACGTTTTAGTTAGACAACAACCCATCCACCATTGTGTTCTCAGTTCTTCAAAATATTTCATGCAAGAAGTGTTTGAAACAACCCTAAATTCACGTGACTAAGGACTCACCTTCTTACTGAATTCTACAGAAGTGGCTGGGTGAAATGTTTTAATAAATCAAAAAGTGATGAGAAGGATCATCTGAGCTGAAATTCAAGAACTTATTTAACATATAAAGAAAAGCAATCAATATGAAAACGACAGAGCATAAAACCTCCTCCTGGGCTCCAACCATGTTGTAATGCTATTTTTCATGCACTCTAGGGTGCTCCAGACTATGCCATTTTGGCACAGAACGTGGTTTCAGGCTGCAGAGGAGGCCCACTTTGTCCATAGTTTGTCATCGGCCATACCATCAGCTTCTGGCACCCTGGAAAGTCTCCAGATGCTGAGAAAAATTCAGCAAACTATTTGACATAGTTACTATGGTACACAAAACCAGCCAAGGAAATTACAGTATCCTGACTTTTTTCCCCCTGCTTCTATCTGCTTAAAAAACAGAAGTTGGCATTTTCATAAAGACTTAACACACCACAGGAAGGGAAATGCTGAAATAATTGCAAAGGAGGGTCCTAATTTGCAGAAAAATATTTTCCCCAGGGCACATCTATCCCCTGCTACATCTTCCCTAATTGTCAGACTGAATTAGGACCTTTCACCCTTTCTGCCCCAACACCAGCACTTCTGCACAGGCTGTCAAGGGTGACGTGCTCTGTAACACATCCTGACATGACAGGAACAGCAGACCACGTACACGGCTGCTTGGTTCACACTGTGCATAGCTGAGACAAGGGAAAGCTCTGGCTATGAAAACGTGACGGTCAGTTTCATTTTCCTTGTCATCAGCACTTGCCATCATGGAAACCCTGACATGAGCAATTTCCCCACTGACTATTCAAGCTGCTTTTAGCACAGCTAATAATTAAAGCCCTTCTATATTGAAAAGTAATAAGAGATTGCATTATGCTATGGAGTGAACAACTTTTGAACTGGGCTTTGGAGGAGAACAAAGCACAGACAAATCAGGATGTGTAACCTAACACACAGCATGAAGCCACAATTGCAGGAGCTGAAAAGCTTGCCTTAAGTGCTCCAATAATAAATATTTCACTGCAACTTGAAAAAGAATTTGTTAACTGTGCAAATCACCCTCTGTGTATTGCAGACCGTTAATGGTTCCCCTGCAGTAACTGTATGGAGCAAGCTCTAAGAAAAAGACCTGTGCTCTACAACTGAAACCAAACTGCAGCACCACATTTAGCTTCTTATTTAGAATCCTCTATCAAAGCCAGTGACACCATGAAGTGCCCCTGTTTTTGAATTTCACAGTCTACAGTTGGGTAAGAACTGTAAATCCAATGAATCTAGTTTTTCAAGTGTAGTTATACTTGGAATAAAGATGACCAAGCTTTTCCCAGTATTTTGCTGCATGCTGGCCTGTATTTCTTGCTACAAAGAAAAACTCAGTTTGTTCTAGGAAACTACAAAACCTTAAGATAATAATGGTTCTCAACAGAGAAGCTGATGCTTTTCTCTGAACCGCGAATGAAACTTATTCCAATGACAACACAGCAAGATGAGTTCAGCACAACCAGCTGAAAAAGCTGCCCACAAAACTCAGAGGACATTTATAAAGCAGGCAGGCAACGAGCTATCATCCCCAGGCAGCACACCAAGTAATCCTGAATGACCCACCACTACCCAGCATCGACCCACTGCACATCCCTCCTTACCCAAATCCCTCTCCTCCAGGACAGAGTCTGGTCTCCCAGCGTGATGCTGAGTGACAAAGCTGTGCCTCAGTAATGACTGTTCAAGTGACAGCACCAGCCTGCAAGTTCCTCCAGTCACAAAACAAAAGCCACAGGAGTGACTCAAGTTCAAAAAGCTTCCATACAACAAAGAGGGGGGGAAAAGAAAAGGGTTAAAAAGAAGAGGATTTCCTTGTGCATACCTGCTGACCAGATGTCTGCTGCTTTTCTGTGTACCAAATCTGGAGCAAGATCTCAAACTATTCCTTCCTTTTTTTTTTCTCCACCAAAACTCAGATTACTTAAACTCTCTAAATCAGACCAAAAAGTCAAGATACAAAACCCCTTAGGAATTTCAGCTGGTGGAGACCTTTGAAATCACTTTACATTTTGTTTAAAAGTACGTTTGAATGAAATAGTCACATTTTTAGTGGATTTTTTGAACCCAAAGGATCAAAACAAGAAAACACATCAATTTTTAATTTTCCCTCCTTGTATTTTACAAAATCAAAATGCATCTTCCAAGAGCCCTACCACTTTGTTTTGACTTCAGTGGACTGGAATGATTTACAGAAAACCCCCTCAGCAGACGGCTTGGAAACAGTTCTTCCAAAGGAGCAGACTCCACAGTCTCTCACCACTGTGCCACCCTACCAGATGAGCAGCCCTGTCTGTCCTGGCCAGCAGCTCCCTCGAGCCAAGCTTCTGTGACAGTGACTGCACAGCCCCTTGTCCTCCATACAGCGATTCACCCCAAAAGAATGGTGAGAGGAATAGAGGAAGCCAGCCAGTTTAGGCAAGGGGCCCCATGTCCAGCCTTTACTGGGCAAACAGTTCTTATTCAGGGCACAGCAGCAGGACTCCAGGCTGACTCTCAGCCACGGGAGGATTTGCTTGGCCAGCAGACAGCATGACTGCTCCTGCTGCTGTGAAAGGATGCTTGAGCCACCAGCTGCACCCTGGATGGCTCTGCTGCCACCAGTGTTTCCCCGGAGGTGCTGGCCAGACACATGCCGCTGCAGGTAAGCTCCCTGCTACTTCATCTCGGCAAGTTTCTGCAAGCGGGGGCTCCAGTCTGACTTTGTCTCAAAATCTCTCGCTGTGCCAGGGGTGTAGCTCAGCTCGTATCCTTGGAAGCGTGTACCAGCAGGGCAGCTGGCCCACTCCCTGACAGCTTAGCAGAACAGAGCCAAATATGTAATTGCTCTGTTTACCTGGCCAAAGAGGCGGCTCAGCCGGAGCACCGTGGGGCTGACAGACTCAGAGCTAGGCGCAGTCGCGACCGACTGACGCTGGCGGCACAAATACTGACAACTCGGCCACGCTCAGGAATGCAGAAAGAATCCTGGCCTGGGAGCATCTACCACCCACGAGAGCAAGTGGCTGATGGAATATCTGAAGAAAAAACAGTTACCTCAATACATACGGACACCTGAATCACATTATCACGTTTTTCTAAGCATGTGGCTGCACCGTAGCTGGAGTGAAAGCTGGTCAAGGCTGGTGAGGTCCTGCCCAGGACATTGGGGTACCGATCCTGGGAGCAGAACCAGCTCACCTCGCTCAGGATGGCACCACAGCAGCCCAAACTCATCCTGACTTTGCAACTGCCACAGCTTTTCTCCAAAGGTATGGCAGAGAGCTGGAGGAGGCTGCAGGAGAAGTCGGGCGCGGGAAAGATAAGGCAGCCTTTAGACAGGCGCCAGCAGCCGTCCTGTACCTGCAGTCCGAGGCAGCTACAAAATCACTTTTTCCTTCCCTCAGCTCCAGGTTTTGACATATTAGCATAACACTTCGCCAAGTGCTTTAATTAGGGCCATTTCTCCCCAGGAAACCACTGCACAGGACGAGTCTTTGAAACGCTGAGCAACAAGCACAGCAGCCTTTGCTTTCCGTAGTCCACCCTATTAACCCGTCCCCAAGATAGGACTGCTCGGTAATTGCGGAATATGCATTAAAACATCACGAATTTCACCACATCCACACCCGAGGTTATTTAGTATGATGCCATTAAAACAACCACCACCCGCCCAGAACAGGCGCCTTTGAACGCACGGGGCATCGGACCGCGCTCACGCCGCTGCCGGGACGTGCGAGCCGCAGCTCTGGGTGTTTCCCGACCGCTCTCACACGGGCACACGGCCCGCGCCAGCGCTCCGTGCGGCGCTCAGCGCCGAGGAGGGGCTGCGGGAGAAGGGATCCCCGCAGTGCCCCCCGCTGCGGCTCCCGGGGACACGGAAAAGTTTCCCGTGGAACGGACACTTCACAGGGGAAACAGCGAGGACAAACTGCACGGCTGCGGGCCCCCCGTCCCCTCGGCGGGACCCCAGCCCGACCCTGCCGGCGCCCCTGGGAGCAGCGGGAAAGCGCCTTCGGCGGGCAGCAGCC